>WAAB01009867.1:0-84407 GCA_013389865.1 Piaya cayana | reverse complement strand
GTACTATGTACTACTAGGAATGAATATACCATTCTTAATTGATCATTTCCTGGGTTTTGAGCACTTAACAGTGTCTTAATGTTCTCTTAATGTTCAGCTAAATGCAGGAACCAGTCGTGTGTAGCGTGGACTTCCTTCAGCGCACACTTAGCGAGCTTAAGTGAGAAAGCCCCATCCCAGGAGTATCGTGCATCCACAGAACGCAATTGAGCAGCTGTAACATGATTGATTTTCATGGGAACATTCAAACCCACTTCTCACTGAAGGCAATTTCTGAGAATTGTCATCTTTCTACTATTTCATCTGTAGAGCTTCATATAAATTGGTTGCAAGATTTTGTCATTTTCCTTCTTGTGGGAGCCGTTTTTCACTCTTCTTAACCAAAAAGGGCTTTAAATAAAACAAACAGATGACTAAGCCGAGCTGAGCTCCAAACCATTTCAGTTTTTCCAGGAAATAATATTTTCCTACAACTTTTAGCAGGGAGGATGTTATCCTAAAGGCGTCAGGTTTCATAAGTATGTTAAAAATGGTCTATGAATAGAAATGCATGTATATACATGCAGCGGGTAACTATCACACCTGATAATCATGTTTTGCGTTATCATAAATGTACATTTCCAGGGGACAAAGGTGGAAGAAACTTGTTTCCACCCTATTGTAAATGTAGGCAGTGCATCCCACAAATATTGGCCTTGTGCATCCTCTAACAGAGTTTCCATGTAATGACCTTTCCTGAAGAGAAAAGTCAGTGAAGTGATCAAGAAGCATATTGGCAACTGGAGAGATGATGAAGGGCAGACTGCAATTTTACATGGCAACTAAGAGGATCTGTAACCTCTAAAGTGTAATTTAAACTCAAATCCACTGGGATTATAGGAGCTAGGCTCCAAGAATCCCATTAAAGAGCTGAAATTGTGTATGAAAGTCCCTTATATTATTATTCCTGGCATCTGAACAGACATTTACAGCATTTCAGAAAGAGCAACTGAGAAAACTTGCTAGTTAGAAGGTGCAGATGCATCCTGATTTTTCCCAAGAGCCACACACAACCCACATGGGACTTAATAATCATAAAGATGAAAACACAAGTGACTACAAGAATACACCTTACAATGTTTAAAAAGGCAGATGCTGTTTAAATGTTGCCTTTATGCATGGCTCATTGAACTGACGTCAACAGTCTGAGAGTCATTTTTCCAGCCAAAGAGCTGAATATACTGTAGCCACTCTTTAAATGCTTCCAGGATGTAATATCTTACAACAATGCCTTCCCCCAGGGTGATGTGACAAATATTTCAGACAAGAATACTCAGTGGGATTTTTATCCTCTTCTCCTTTAAGGGCAAAGTATTCTAAGACCTGACAACTTAGAGATTACAGACAAAAAGCTTATTTACAAAGGCAAAAGCCAGCATCACTTACTGAGTGCACTCACAAGCTTCCAGCTGCCCAAACAAAAAGTGAAACACACATATAAATTCTGTTTATTTACATTGTCAAGATGGAAGTTTGCACAAAATACCTGAGTCCACACACGTACCCAAAGCATTTCAATTTGGCTTACAGAACAAACAGAATCAAAACTTAAGACAACCCCATGTCATCTAAGAGGAGGAGAATTTAAATGCCAAAGGTGGCCCCTGACTTTAAATTTGATTGATTGTTCCTGAAGTCCAATGACAGCATAAGTCTCTCTGCTGTTTGATGGTGGTTTGACTTTACACATCCTTAGAATAAAATAATAATAAAAAATCTGTGTTGCTTGTCTTTGTACACAAAGGCCTCGAAGCTGAACTCCCACATGGCATAAACACAATAAGCAGCATTTGATTATTAGGGATTTTAAAGCATTGCAGCTTTTCAGGACTGGTAAAAAAACCTGAACAAGCCATGGTGGTTTCGGTCTGTCAGGAGACTGAAGGCGGGACAGGACTTATTGGAATATTATTAGGTTCTGCCACTCAGCTTGCTACGAGAGACAGCTGTAATAACGCCTCTTTCATGAATGTCACATGCAAAAACATCTCTGTGGAGCACTGTACCCAAACCAACTTACCAGCAAACCCCATTATTGCTGTTTAGCTGTGTTTCTGAACAGAGATTGATTTACTTGTCTCGTGTAAGTACCAACACACCCTGAAGCTACCTGGGGACTTGACTACAGCCAGAGCTCTTCAGCCTTATCTCTCTTGCACGACTTACTTGCAACAGCAGCCTGTGCGCTTCCCAAATGGCTTTCCAGACTGGACAGATCAACTGACACCTACTTACTCAGCATATGCTCGTGTTTTTAACTGCTCTGCTGTGCTCCCCTCACACCGCCAGGATGAACTGTACCATCACTTACTTTCTACATGGCTCGTATCCTAATCTTTTCAGCATAGTGATTAACTGACTGTCAATTCCCAGAGCTTCCCAACTTCCCTTAAACAAGAGATTTCTGCTCCCTAGAAACAGACTGCAATTACACACTGATTTGGGGATCTAGAAGGTTCCTTTGTTTAAAAATCCAGCCATGGCTGTATCCAGTGACACAATTAATTTTCCTGTTTTAAATGCAAGGCTACTGCCACCTTTACTGAAATACTACAATAGCGTTTTGAAGGATAAATATCAATCAGAAAAGACTTGCTTAAACCAAAAGTGTTCATTAAGGTCCCCTAATTTTGTTTGGGCTCTTCAGGAGTATTCAGTCATTATGAACTGAGTGATTCTGGCTGCCAAATGACTTGCTGACGGTTGTGGTGCTGAATTTCAGCCCAGCTGGCATCTGAGCATTGCGTGTGCAAGCTGCAGCGGCAAGTTGTGCACTATGGATGTCTGCCTGGCAGGGAACTGCAAGAATGATGAGGGATCTGAGAAGAAAATCTGTCCCAAGGAAAAGTAAGTGAGTGCATGTAAGTAGAATCGATGGTGTCTTTATCTGGAAGCATTTCAGAGGCTGACAAATATATATATGTATATATATATTATTTTTTTTTACAGAACTGGAGGGGAAATAGACTATCCAGATACAATGAATCAGGGTTTGAAGGTGATGATAAGGAGAGAACTATTATTTAGCAGGAGGAGGCTATTTAATTTGTTTACTTTAGGAGGGTTTGGGTCCAAGGTAGTTTCAGAGACCGTCACTTGCGTGATACCTATGTGTTAATCTAGCCTGGTATTTCCAGGTGTGACACAGAACTTGACACCACTAGCTCAAATTCATGACGTGGTATTTCTTGATCAGTATGCTGCAGGGAACTTTTATTTATTAAATCTTGGTAGGCTCTTGGGATCATTTGCCCTTAATGATGGTGATACAATTGCAGAGTTTCTAGATAGCTGCAGGTTTTCTGGCACATCACTGAGCCTCCCAGCTCCTCCGTGTGACAGAGCAGCACTGCCAGTGTTGAGCATCAGGCGCTGTGCTCCCTACAGAGACCTCATTAAAGTAGTGCTGCACAAGTTCATAGTTTGACCTTTGTTCTTCTGTTGTCATTAAACCCTTCCACTTCGACCTGGAAAGAACTGGAAGCCTTTCAGAGACTAACCACTAGCTTTTTTTTCCCCCCTGCTTTAACCAATAGGTCAGCTGAACTCTGTTGAAGCAGCATAAGGCCACGGTGATACTGAAAAACGGCTGAACTCTGTCTAAAGCAACACCTTGGAGGTCATCACCACTGAGGAATTACTGTGGTCCCAGACATGTAGCACAAAATCTTAAAATAACACCAATAGAGACAAAGGTGCAGATCTAATTATCCATAGTTGGCTACTGATTAAACAAGCTATACAAAAGATGCAACTACCTGGACAATACTGGAAGTTTCTCCATATGTTTAGGAAGATTAAACTTCAATTTAATGTAGCAAGATGAGATGTTTCTATGAAAATACTTGTACTTCTTTTACTGAGCAATTTCAAAACCAGGATCTCCTGTTACTTGGAACAGGCACTCATATTTGCTCATGGTACAGACTTAATGCCCTGCCAACTACCCTGAGGATGCCATGGCCAGCTCTCCAGGTTATATATAACTGCTCATCTGTATTTTTATCTCCAGCTGATTGGAATGGGAATGTTCTGCATGAATTTTCACATGTAAGAAGGGAGAAGCAAGGAAAGCATCTCCAGTCATGACAACCTTCAGGCACTCTGGTTCTCCTGGTGTTTTGAACACTTGCATTTTCACCCTTTTGAAGATGAGGGGAAGGGGGATAGAGGAAAGAGTTGAATTCACCTTGACTTCTCTTTGGCTTTAGCTGCCAAATATGCATAGAGTCATTATCAGAAAAGAAAAATTTGTTTGTGCCTCCACTGAGACTCGAGCAATGATATGACTGGAGGGGCAAAGGCGCTGTCATGATGTATCACTACCCTGGAGGCATTCGAGTATCTCTATGCAGCTGCTCAGCCAGAAAAGCTACTCATTGCTGAAGTTCTTTCAATGAGTTGAGCCCAAGGCAATATTTTAGTAGGAAACTGCCTCTTAAAAAATTAAAAGGACTTATTTTTGCATCATTTGACTTGGATTATTTTAAATGTGTTCCATTATAGGTCACCTATGTTACCAGAAAACTAATGAAATTGCAACTGATTCTGTACAAGATTAAATCCTGAAAAATACAGAGAGCTTTACTGCGCAATTCCCTACACAGGCACACGCTAGCCAGCAGTAAACCTCCAGAAGCCACAAAATTGCAAGTGTTAGTTGCAGTTCTAGTACAGACAGGAGGTAGGCAGCCTGCATAGATTTCTACAAAGCCATGTCAACAGTGGCCAACAAAAAAATCACTCCTCACTTTAGTCAAGGGCTATTGTCTTGCTGGAACAGCACAAAATTAGCAAGAGGAACTTCTGTGCCTTTATTTAGTCTTGTCATATCAAATTCAATCTATGCTTTGTGTGAAAAGCGGAGAGATGACCTAAAACACAGCTACATTTGAACCGGGGAGAAAGATTTCTTGCTTATGCAATAGTGTAAAAGTCCATTGGCTTTTGCCATTTGGCCATCACTGTGTTAGGTAGCCAGAGTTAGCAAGGAGATCTAGAAGTGAAATGTTGTAAGACGTGCTGTTCCAAACTGAGAAGCTGAATAGGAAGAGGAAATTAGAACATCATTGGCAGCGGCAAAGTTGCTTCCTGCATCCCTGCCTTTTCCAAAATACATTTGTGTATTCTCCCAGAATAAAAGAGAAAGCAAAACAGTTATTCTTACCCCTCTGCATCAGACTTCTGCACAAACCCACAATAAGGATTTTTACATCACCATAAAAGTAATTTTTTTTCCCAATCATTCTAATTTTACCGTGGTAAATGCTGCGCCCAGACATTGAAGCACGCTCAGCTGGCACTGGTGCATCACTTTGAGCTATTTAATCACAGCGTATCTACCTCCTTCTGTAAGACAGCCTCTCATTTCACAATATCCTCTCTAAAGAAGTCTTCCTTTTAGATTCCTTCTCTGCATATTTGGATGTGTGTGACAGTAGGGATGCAGTTTCACCAGAAGTATATGGTAAAAATTACTTTTTCTTACTTTAACAATGACTCTTTATTATTTTAACAACAAACATCTCTTCTTAAAATCACATTTGATTTTTTTTTTTTTCATCTCACCTAGGCTGGTCACTAGTCATACCATGACCTGCTGTGGATTTTGTTTGGCATTGGGGAAAATGTCTGGGATAAATAAGATGAATCATTTAAACACTCAAGAACAGCACTATAAGGTAAGACTTATTGGCTGCATTCTAGTGATATTCACAAGAAGTGCTATGGTTGTTGGAAAGACAGAGGAATTAGTTGCATTATTTAGATATAAAACCTAACATAAGTTTACCTTGAGAAAAAAAAGGAAAAAAATGCACCATACCTTGGAGATACTGCAGAAGAAAAAAGGGCAGGAATTGAAGACACAAGACATGGGGGAAATATATGGCTCACATTTTGCCACTAGTATTGGTAAAGAATTTTTTTCTCTTTTGAACTGTAAAACTTTTTCAGTGACAGCAGCAGACTATCTTGAAGATGCTTATCTATTTTAATCAGGCTTCTTTTAGCACCTGCTGAAATGCCTCAGAGCTCAGGGTTGGCTTAAACAGATATGAGAAGGGCCCTGTGGCATCTATTCCTTGACTACAATCTGTTCTCCTCACCTCATACAGTGTAATGATGCCATTTGTCTCATTTGGAGGCTTCCACTGAACATAGATCTTCTCTTCAAAAGGTCCTCCCTGGATGGATTCCAAGGGAACAGGTCCAGGAACTACAGGGGGCAAAAAACAAAACAAACAACCAAGAACTGTATTAGAAGCTACAACCAGCTCCAACGACATGCACAGAAGAAGATAGCAAGAGGCCACCAGACAGGAAAGTCAGAGCTGAAAACAAACAAACAAACAAACAAAAAAAACCAAACTCTCCAGGCACCATCATTACCAAGGTACTATCACTATGAAATGCTTATTCTCTGACTTTGGTTCAAATAAGAACACACTAATCTAACTACTAAATCATAGTATTATGGAAAGGTTTGGTCAGAAAGGACCATAAAACCCATCCTGTTCCAAGCCCCCTACCATGGACAGGGACAACTCCTACTGGATTTGGTTGCTCCAAGCCCCATCCAACCTGGCCTGGAACCCCTCCAGGGATGGGGCAGCCACCACTGCACTCGGCAGCTGGGGCCAGGGCCTTCTTCCCCTCACAAGAAAACATTTCTTCCTAAGGTCTCATCTCAATCATATCTTTCAGCTTAAAACCATTTCCCTTTGTCCTATTTCTGCACTCCCTGATCAAGAGCCCCTCCCCAGATTTCCTGGAGCTCCTTTCAGCACTGGAAGATACTCTAAGGTCTCCCCACAGACCTCTCTTCTCCAGGATGAACAACCTGAACTGTGTCAGCCTTTCCCCTTATAAGGAGGTGCTCCAACCCTCAAACCAACTTTGTGGCTTCCACTGAACTCGCTCCAGCAGATTCGTGTCTTTTGTCTGTTGAGGACTCCTGAAGTGAATGCAGGGCTCCAGGTGAGGTCTCACAAGAGTGGAGTAGAGGAGGACAATCACCTTCCTTGACCTACTTGTTACAATTCTTTTGATGCAGCCCAGGATAGAGTAGGCTTTCTGGGTTGCAAGAGCACATTACCCAGTCATGTTGAGTTTCTTATCCAGCAGCACGCCCAAATGGGAAATAAATCCAGAATCCATAAAAATATGAAGCTAATCTCAGTACATCCTTATTCCAGTACAGCATAGCAGCATCAAGGAATTTAATTTGCCTTTTTCTGTGCACACAATAGCAAAGCTCTATCCACCTAAACAGCCAGGCTGCACCTTGGCATAAAGATGCTACTGGGCTTTATCAATATGAAAGATTGATTTCTTCAGCAAAGTAATGTAAGATTTATATTTCATTATGGGTACAAGGCCAGGTAAAAATCTACTTACTCAAGCAAAATTTTAATGCTGTGGAAGATAACTAACTAAATGCACTCCAAAGCCAGTCTGATAAAAACCTTGTTCAATTTTCCGAAAGGTCCTGCTGTGTCCTCCTGTATGATATACTGGGCTGCAAGAGCCACTTTCAGCTGAGAGAAGCTCAGGATACCAACTCCTTACAGCTCTGGCAGAGGAAGGACACTTATATTGTAACATATTAGAGAGAATGAAGGCTTGTAGTCTGTGAGAGTCCTTGGTCTGAAACAGCGGAGATGGGACAGCAACATTTCAAAGCTTTCCATTAGTACTTACAGAAAACAGCTCCTTTGTATCAAGAACAGAAGAGTTAGCATCAAATGACTTTGTAGTTCTTTTGAGAATAGTGATACAGAGGCACAAGAAAAATCAACAATGTCAGGATTACTTCTGCCCATGTGATAGAAGAAGCTACTCTGTGAGTCCTGGGGAGTTCAGAACGGGACTTCTATAGAATTTAACCTACGAATGCTCAGTATCTGCTCAGACTGGTGTTTATTATTTCCCAGCACTTCAGCTATTCCTGTCCTTTCAGGAACATGGCTGTGGATGGAATGGAAATTCAGCATAGATTTAAATTAGACATAGGAAGAAATACTTTGTTGTGATGGTGGTGAGGCACTGGCACATGTTGCCCAGAGAAGTCATGGTAGCCCCATCCCTGGAGGTGTTCAAAGCTAGGTTGAACAGAACTTTGAGCAACCAGATCCAGTGGCAGTGGGGTGGAACTAGATGATGCTTAAGGACCCTTCTAATGCAAAACATTCTATGATTCTATGAAATTTTACTTCCATATCATGCACACTGTCCAGAGAAGCCATTTATATGCTTCATGGGACAGAGGGTCATGTTGTTATTTACAGATAAAGAATATTTGTCTTCCCCCCAAAAAACAACCGAGCAACTAAAACCATCATAACTTACCATCCTCTTCAGTCTGCACAACCAACTCCTCACTTTCCATTTTGCCCTCAGGATTAGAGAGAGCTAACCTCAGCCTGATAGTCATGAAGGGCCGAAGACCTCGCAGGGTGTAGTGAGAGGAAGTTTGGATGAGTTCCTCTGCCTCGAATTTTTGCTGGTTAAACACATACTGGTACTGGACTGTGAGGTTGTAGCTGTGGCAGCGAGTCACTGCATAACCAAAGGGCTCCCACTGTAATGTCAGCTGCCGGGAGCGAATATCAACGACTTCTACGTTTTGTGGTCCATGGACAGGATCTGTGAAGCAAGTAAAGAAAAAAAGAAAAACAATAATTTGACATTAAAAGAAGCCAGTCACCCATTCATGTGCCGCCTTCTATATTGTCAAAGTACGCAAGAACATCACAGCTCTCCTTCTAATGCAAAACATTCTGTAAAAGTCATAGGGAAATTAATGTCAGCTCCACAAATATATTCTGGCTCCTGAGTTTTCCCTGATAATCCCGTCACAGGGCTCTGGGCAGCGGTCATGCTCCTGTTTCCTGTGAAATCTCCCTGAATCCAGCAGTATCAAATTGATTCATAGAATCATAGAATCTTAGAATCACCAGGTTGGAAGAGACCCACCCAGTCATCAAGTCCAACCATTCCTATCAAACACTAAACCATGCCCCTTAGCACCTCATCCACCTGTGCCTTAAACACCTCCAGGGAAGGTGACTCAACCCCCTCCACCAGTTTAGTGTGAAAGTCACACTTCATTCTTACATAAAAACAACAATAAAAAAGTAGTTGATGGTCTGCTTGAAGTACCTAAATACCTTGGTGAGACCTGCCTCATGTGACCCAAACACACGGGGTGTGGCTGCCTGGGCAGAAAAGAACTCAGATCTCTTACCTTTCAATTTAGCTACGTAGCCCCTACACTCTCCTGCAGACACCAAACCCCTTCTGCTCAGAAATTAATGTACAAGACAGTAAGAATCATGTGAAGAACTCGAGTGTTATACTTTCAACACACCAGTGCCACTATCCCCTCAGTTTCTTAAACCCATACATGTTTTGGCGACAGGACATACAAGCAGATCATACCACTCCTTGAGCAAGCAATCCGAGTCATCTCATCCTTGTGCTAATAAAACCTTAATTTCAGATCATATCAATGTCTGGCCCCAACAAAGTTTCACTTCTCTTTATTATTCTTTCCATAACGTGTGACCGAGGTACTTTGAATATTCATGTGTAGGAGTCATTTTCACCTGCTGTTCCTTAATTTATTTTTAACAGCATAACTCAAATTCTCTGACTACAGACTCTGCCCTTTATATAAAATATAAATGCATGCACCACTAGACATGCAGATATAAAGAATGGAGAATAAGTGAGTAAAATCAGTGTTTGAGATATGTCATATGGTAATAATACTATACATCATATTTTGTTTATCTGACATTTCTTCAACTCATGTAGCTCATTTGTGTTCTTGCTCAATATACATCTAAGTAAGGTAATTAGAGAATACATAACTCCACATAACATTTCTTGTTTTGTAGCACAGTTTAGTGCTTTGCCCACTTCTCATGTTCTCTCACAAGTTCAATCTATGAAAGGAACAGAACGTTTTCATGCAAATAAAAAGAAAAAAAGTCACAAAGACTTCCAAATACTAGTTTTACTTCTTCAAAAGATAATTTAAGTGGAGGAAAGGCCCCCTAGTAATTCCTGAAAGTGAAGCATGCAGCAGCCATAGTGACTTCAATGCATAAGCGGAAAATGCGCTATATCAACAGCATATTCTGTATTACTTTTAAAACATTTCTAGTGATTGGTGATGAGAAAATACTTCCCAAATGAACGTTATTCTGAATCTTTATATAGATACACACACAAGAAGATACTTTTGAAATATGCTGGATATTAAAAGACCAAGGGGCTAAAAATCTAGCAACTGGTTTAGAATTCTGTATAAGCCATTCCCTTCACATCCAGAAAACACCTCTTGAAAATCCTTCTGTAGCATTGTGCTTTAAAAAAATATATGATTTGGAAATTAGAAGTTTGTATGCATAAACATACAGACATATACTCAGCACTAGGTGATAATCATTCCTTTACTATAAGCTCCTGAAAAAAACACTTGTGTACATGACTTGTATAGATAAATAAGGTTTGAAAAACAATGGTTCTGTGAAATATTTCAGCCTCTGAAACTGTGAAGGTAAGCACAAGCTTTGTGCCCAGAGGCATCGAAAGGAAAGAAAACCAAAAGCAGATGCAGATGTTTGTCCTTCAGAACTCTCCACTATGTCAAATAATCAGCTCCAGACCCCAACCCAGAATGTGACTGAGACGCGACAAAAATATTTCCTGCCAGGACAACGATGCAGCTGAAGAAGGTAATTAACCTCCATGTTAACAGTGGTGGTTTGAGGTTTTTTAAATTACAGTTATTTTCTTTAAGTCAGTCATGTCATGGAATGAATGGCTAATTAGAGTGTGTTTGGTTTATTGATGTCAGATGTACTGACTTTGTCAGTGAGGAAGGATTCAGCATCATCACACCAAGCCTCATGACCAAAATCTGAACTATGGAAGTTTACCCGCATTTTTTAGCTTGTTTTCTGACTTTGTCCCCATTTATGCTCTTTCTTTCTTACCCACAACTGTAAGTCTTGGGAGCTGCCTTGTATCAACTGGTTTTTAATCGTATTCAGAATTTTACTGTGGATGCTCTAAGGTACATCCTGAGGCCTTTCTTCAGTTTTTCCACACAATCCTTTCCATAGAGCAACCAGCCTATTAGCAGATTACTTTGACTTACAAAAGTGAGAAACTAAAATGCAAATTCCAGATGTAGTCCAGACTCCACCACGCAATCACAGAACACACCACATTCTCCCAGGAACTATCTGTTCTCAGGCTGATAAACTGAAAATGTGAGATTTTTTCAACGAAAAATGATGAGATCACGATGCTGTAGTTCACAGTGAAAGCAGGAGTAGGATGCAGGTTTCAGAAATACCCTCATCTGAGGAGTCTTTGCCAACAGGCACAGAGATTTGAGATCTAATGACCTTCTAGATTTATGAGCAAAGAGGAAATAAAAAAGTAAATAAAAGCTACTAAACTTTTAAGTTCAGAGAGGGAGAAACCAAACTGGAATAAAATCATCAAACAGAAGATGTACCTGGAAAATTTTTACATCCTCTCTGGCTCCCAGAGAGTTTGTACTGCTGTTTTTAAAGGTCCTACTGCCTTGTCCATTGAATCCCTTCCACATATAAGCTTGGTTCAGTAGACAATCTCAAAAGGTCTCTAGCACCTATCCTATTTTTTCGTTATGTTGGAATGACTCATATTCCCCCAGAAGAAACAAGAAAAATAAAAATGTTTCAAATTGATTTACAGTTCTCTAATGGTGGTGAATATTTGAAACTGGAAAAAAATGCTCAATTTTTGTATTCTTGGAATTATAATTTTCAAATAAAGCAACAAAAAAAACCCCCAAAATTATTAACCTTGCAATTTACCAGTGTAAGAAAAGCTGCTAATATATCTCAGCTTCAGCCATACTAAGGTACCTACCAAAGCAAGACAGAAACAAATTGGCCTAATCTGAATACCTAGAGATCATATATAAAAAGATACTGGAGTCTGCGTAAACAGAAGTAAAATTTCCTAAGTGTCTTGAGACCTTGGAAAAACCAAAGGAAATTCTTAAAAGGCAGGAGCAATGAATTAGCTGTCACCAATCTATTAAAATTAATCTTGAACCCATGCAAAGAAAATTGCAGTCTCTGGGATTTCACTGTGCAAACACTGTATTTTTATTTCAGGCTGGTTGAACTATTAATTACATTTTGAATGTTCACATCAAAATCAGGGACTGAGCAGTATTTTTTTAATACCACATCTTTCATTCATGCATCGGTATCTATCCTTGCTCTGCTAGGCTGCTGCAAACACTCAGTAGACCAGGAACCTTTCTGGAGTATTCAGAGAATCATAGAATCACCAGGTTGGAAGAGACCCACCAGATCATCGAGTCCAACCATTCCTATCAAATTCCTATCAACCATTCCTATTCGTGACATACAAGTGGCCCAGATGGAAACAAACTCTCCTAATAATCCTTCAGTTGTGCTCTCAGTCCTTAGTCCAGGTAAGCAGACATTTTTGACCCAAGAGTGACCTGCAGCGTTCAGAGACTGCATTTTACAGAAAATTTGACTTTTATGGCCACTTTTGTGCTGTCCTTATTGAGAGTTACAGATCTCATTTTGTTCACTGTAGTCTTTTTGCTCAAGGTGAGGTGTAGAAAGGCAAAGGTTGATTTAGATTATTAATAACAATTACCTCCACTTTATACCCCTCCATCAATAGAAGAACAGAGAGGAAAAGAAGCAGCAGCGGAGCACTGGGGTTCGAACGTGAAGCTCAAGTTGAGCAGCGAAGTTAAATATAGCCCATCACCTGCTGCCCCCAGGTTAACTACCTGCTGCAGGAGCCTAATTGCAAGAAATTGTTGCTGTCAGTAGAGGCATGACACTGAGTGGAAGATGTTTGTGCTTGTCCAAGGCCCTATGCCCAAGTCTCCTGACCCTGTGGAGAGCAGGAGGCAGTTTATTTGCAGTGCAGGTGTCCACTGATTAAATTCCATTTCCCAGCAGTAGGCTACAGAGACTGGGAAAGCATGAAGAAAAGAAAAATGAGCATGACAGTTGCAGAAGCTTTCTCTGAGTCCTGAACTGACGTTTTCAGATAAAGAAAGAGATGGAAAATAAGTGTGAGTCTGATTCCTGCCTTCCCCTCAATACACACAACCCCCTGAGCTCGTTAGCCAACCCAATCAGGCCAACCAAGGTCTGAGAACCTGAGTAACACACTCATCCCTCCATCCAAGGCAGACTGGAAGGAGACATGGAGAAGACTCAGCGTACTGGTAAATGATGATAGGAACAAAACTTGTCTTCTTCCAGCTACCAGCATGGTACAACCTCTCACCGTAGCCCAGAAACTATTTAAGTTCATTTCCATTTACAAAATCTAAACTTGGTAGTATCACAGAATGACTGAGACTTTCATAGAATATTTCACTGTCGCAAAAGAGATAATGACCACTTCCTATGCAACAGGAACAGAACTCCTAATGGCTGAGAACCCACAGTTAGGCTGTTGCCTTTACAAAGACATTGTTCTTGTTCTACAGATGGAAAACCAAAGCAATTTGTCTGACAATTATTTTACTCCAGGTTTTAGATTAGAGCTGCAACCTTCTTTGTTTTGCCTTTATTCCCTATTCCTCTTCTTCCTCAAATTTCCACAGGATGAAACAAATCTAGGGAAACATATGTAGTATCAAAAGCCAGAGCAAGACAAACAGAGCAAAAACATTCAAGTGATTGGCCTTGAATGCAAGTGTGTGTGATCATTTAGGGTAAAACTACCAACTCTCCAGTGCTATTTCATCTCTTCAAAGAGATTCTGACAGACGAGTAGTTCCATAAACACTTTCCATATCAATGTCTTATATGAGGCCGTTTCAGAATGACGGACAACTCTGTCCATCCCTGAAGAGAAGCATGTCTTTCCGTGACAGAGTTTCCTTTGCTGAGTGTCACAACTCACACAGCTGCTGCCCATCACATTTCAATGCCTTCCAAGCCTGAATGGGGTATAAATGCCTTTCCAGACATGACAGATAAAAACACTGATTAAAACAGAGTTCAATTGTCTTTCAACGCTATAAAAGTATTTTAGCTTTTGCCCTTTTCTGACGAAGGATCATCTCCTTAATGTCTACATCTAACTTTTATTTTTTTTAAACCAATTTGGATATCACCAAAACCAATGCAGACAGAACTGAAAGCAAGCAATTATACAGAAAGACACATTATGTGAGAAGACTTGCAACAGAGGGAAAAGAGTGAGATTGATACAATAAAATCACCACAGAACCTGTTTGTTGAGATACCTACAATCAACTAAACCCAAAGTGATACACAAAATAGTAGAAGTCATTGCAACTGATAAACTAAACTAGGCTAATTTTGTAGCATTCTCTGAGCAATGAAGAAGGAGGAGCCCTGCTGCACAGATCATAAAAGAAAGCTGAAATAAGTTAGATAATGGGGTATGTGCCTAGATAAACCAGGGACTGAGCTCTCTCAACAGTTATCACAATCATCTCAGTTCAGTTTACAGCATATCTTCTTTTTTTTTTTATTGGTCTGGTTTTCTTTTGGATACAAATTTTACTTTGAATTCTGCACCAATTTTTCAAATAAAGAGGGAAAATATTTGGTACATTTCAAATGTCATTAAACATCTTCTGATCTCACAGTTCGACTTTGCAAATACAAATGAAACAAACAAATGAAAAGAATAACAAAACAAATGAAAAGAATAAAGAACTCAAATGCCTTTAAACTGAGCTCAGATCCATCTGATGTTTGAGCAACTTGGCAGACCTTTCAATTTGTTACGACACGTGCCTGTCAGGCTCACAGAATACAAGTCCACATGCCGGCACGTGCCCTAAGGGGTGCAAAAAAGCAAAGGTGGTGGGAGAGTAGAACCTCAGCCTGATAGCGCAGGCCTGTGCCCGCCACAGCCCTCCCTACCTGTGTCTGCTCTAGTTCACATCTAGAGCAGAGCCACCAAGCCTTCACTGGTAAACAACATCAAGATAATGAAGCACTACTTCTCAAAAAATTGGTTTATTAGCATCTGTTTGAATGGATTTCTTTTTCATTGTGTTATGAGATGGTATAATGAAAGCTTTCTTCATCTTATACCTAAAACTATTGTTCCCTAACAAACTTAAAAATAATAATTTAAAACAACAATAAAGGGTAATTATGGGTTTTATTAAAAGCATCTATCATGGATACACATAGGAGTGTTTTTCCATGGCTGAGAACAAAATGTACCTCATCGAGCATTTTGATGATTATATACAAAAGTATAATTAAATATGCTAATGAAAGCGAGATTACAAAGCAGGTAAACCACTTGCGTTTTGCCAAACAAAAGTAAAATGTGCTGGTTTTACAGATTTATTGTATTGTGTATAAATAAAATATTTATTTTAACTCTTTGTTTTAGTATCGCACATGTGCATTCATTTTTACTACCTCTTCCTCTGTGTGCTTGTGCTGTTATCTTCAAATGGATTAAATGGAAGAGATTAGCATAATATCCAAGCTAGTTCCTAACAAAACATCAATTGTCTCCATAAAAAAAATAAATGCAATCAAAGAATAGTAAAAGAGACTTCCTCTCTACAGTCACGGGTCCATTGAATTATTCTGCTAGGCACTGCTCCGACAGGTAGGCTGTCCTTCACTCGTAACTCTGGCTCCCTGTTATGTCCATGGAACCTGCACACTGAATTCTCCATGTTCTTTTGGAATGTTGTCTTTCAAAACACCAAAAAATTTAAGTTAAAATTTGTAGTTTAACCTCTAGATCCAGCAGAAGAAGCTGTAGTAGGTGAAATATTGGCTCCTTGGACATTATTAAAGTAACCTCATTCACCTAAAACCTTTAAGGCTTATTCATTTTCCTCAAGATCCAGGTGCAGCAGCAACTCCCATTTTCACCAATTATAGACCACGATACATGAGGAATCTCTATCCAATGGGGACTAGTTGATTCCCTGTACTTGATGACATCTACAAGGGTTTTCTCCTTACAGTGTGCCATATTGGCAGAAAGAAATAAAATAAACAAACAAAAGAAAAACATCCCCAAACTGTCTACCATATTTTCTATTGCTATGATTGAATAATTACTTAGAACAAAGGAGAATACATCACTACCGTAATGTCAAATGAATGGCGAGTCCTCAGCAGTGGGTGGTCTGATATCCAACAAGCAGAAAAGAGAAGAGAGATTGTAACTCTATGACAACCTGTTTGCTGTCCCAGTTATTCCCTTAACTAGACCAAGAGACTTTCAAATTCCTGTAGCTCAGTCCTGGTTGCAATTATTCCAGAAACACGTTTTTAGAAGTGGTCTGGATACAATTTATGACCAGCTGTTTAATTCTAATTTCATGCTCATGTCTTCCTTCTATGAGGGTATTGAAGTCGGCAAGATGATGTCATTAATGCTGCGGATGGTTAGCTACTATGAGAATGTACATATTTGAACAAATGTTCATTTCCAAATGTTATAGACACACTTTGGCACAGCTGAAGGAAGACAGAAGCTTGCTCTGAAGAAAATCAGTGCATTGTATTTGGCCCAATAAGTGCCTTTTTCCTAGGTTATGGTTGCACTTTCAGATCAAACAAAAATAAAGCAGAGTAACTTTATGCCAGAGGAAGGTGCAAGGAGAGCAGATTGTGAGGGACACTTCTCTATGATCATTTATATCTGATCAGCATGTCATTAAGAAAATACCTTTAAAGGATTTCAATGCAGGCATTATGCACAAGACAATACAGATGATCACTGGCAAGCCTATAAAGAGAGAATAGCTTCTAACACAGCTAGGGATCTTGATCAGTGCATATAGGGCACCGCGTCGGGATTACAGCAGCTTCATCAGTGCCCCCCAGCAAACATTTTCTAAAGTTTCATTGAAATCCAAGTCTTTCTTTTAGCTGAAGACTATCTTTTTAAACTCAACAGCCTTTTCTTTTTCCACAAAAAAACAGGCAACTGGATTAATTGCATGCTCAGAAAATGACTCAATTCTAAATGGTTTCAAATTGTTCCTAATACCTGTAATCTCCCTGCTGCTACAAGGTGCCGCCGTACAACTGTAGGTTTCTGTTATCAAATGCACTCAGGGTTTGTTGGCTGTTGAACGCTTCACTCTGTACGAGGCACAAATCTGCAATAGCCAGGGCACCGCTCCCACAGGAAGGCCAAAGCGTTGGTGAACTCTCCGCTAAGCTCACAGCAGAGCTGATTTGATCCAACAGAATCCCCCAGGGGAACTTCAGATCACTTGCTTCAAAAACTTTAAGGATCTTCTGGTTTTGTTTTTTTTTTTATTTAAGAAAACAAACACAAAAAGCCCCATCAAAAAAAAACCCCAAAGAAGCAAGATTGTTCATCAAAGAATATTGAATCCTTGCTGTTCTCTTTTACCCAATATTGTCTTCTAACAGAAAGCTCTAATTTCCCATTCCCAAGTCCCTGTTTGCTGCACAGGCCTGGACACAACCTTTAAACCTCTTCTCAGCTCATGGGCACAGCAAAACAAGTGATTAGCAGCCAGATACCTCTTTACAAGAGTATTAGCAGAATTTAATTAATAGTCGTGGAAGTCACTTAACAAGGGACTTCATTGCATGAATGCCCACACGTATACACACTCCTCCCTCCACACAGCCAGTCCTGCCTGAGGAACATCTATAGCTCCCTAAAAACTACAGTCTGCCACAAGAAAACTTTCTGCAGTCTTCAGAAAGGAAAAAGATGAAGGATGTAATAAAGATCAGTGTCAATGTAAAGCATGTTGGTGTTCAGTTTTTAAGTTTCCCTACCACGTCCACCAAAACACGTATCTTGGAACTCAAAAGTTGAACCCTGGTTTTAATGAGGACAAGATGGTCTATCTTAATGAACCTAAAGGTATAGGCATATCTCTGGATGGTCTATATGACAGAAAACAGCCTTGACCTTCTTTAGAGACACAGGTAAACATAGCAAGGAGATTCATGGTTCTGCTTATTTCTTCACCTCTCATATGTAGGAGCAGGGAACTGGTCACCCACTATCTAGGAAGTCAGATTTCCCATGACCATTTCCTGCATGTTGTTACAATCAACAACCCTGACAAAAAAAAAAACAAGCTGACCTATGGAATTTCTTAGGCTGACTATTTGACTGCACATGTCATAGAATCATAGAATCACCAGGTTGGAAGAGACCCAGTGGATCATCAAGTCCAACCATTACTATCAAACACTAAACCATGTCCCTCAGCACCTCGTCCACCTGTGTCTTAAGTCCCTCCAGGGAAGGTGACTCAACCCTCTCCCTGGGCAGCCTGTTCCAGTGCCCAATGACCCTTTCTGTGAAAGGGTCTGTATTGGGTCTGGCTAGGATGGAATTTATTTTCCCCGTGGCAGCCCTCATAGTGCTGTGTTGTGTGTGGGTAGCTAGAAAGGTATTGATAACACAGCAGTGGTCTGGCTACTGGGAAGCATCAAGGTTCTCTCTCCAACATTTTTCCCTCACACGGTAGTCTAGGGGTAGGCAAGAGCTTGGAAGGTTATATAGTCAGGACAATTGACTCGAGCTGATCAAATGGATATTCTATACCACATGGCATCTGCTTAGCAATAAAATCTAAGAGAAAGGAAGAGGGAGGTGCATTAATTATGAAGATGTTTGTCTTCCATTGTTACTGCTATGTATACTGAAGCCCTTCTTCCTGGGAAATGGCTGGATATTGCCTGCTGTTGGGGAGAAGATAATATTTTGCTTTCCTTTGCTTCCACACATGGCCTTTGCTTCCACACATGGCCTTTGCTCTTGCTTTATTCAACTACCTTTATCTTGACCTATGTGGTTTTTTTCCATCTTGTTTTCTTCCCCTTCCCATCCTGCTGAAGAGAGGAGTGATAGAGCACCTTGTTAGGTAGCTTGGTGTTCAGCCAAGGTCAACCCACCACAACATGGATTGCAGCTGAAGTGAAGCTGGATTGCAAAGAACCCCATCTGGTCCCAGGGGTTCATTGCCCTCATCTTTAGGTTCTGAAACACAGATGGTGAAACAAGGTTTACTGCTCTACTTAAAATTACAATGCTAATGAGCAAGTTAGTTAGTCGTACCCTGAAAGTTAGGGAAAGGCTCATTTGTCCACATCAAGACCTTTATTCTCTAGAATGTTTGGTTTGTTTGGTTTTTTTTTTTCTTTCCTGGGTAAATTAAGTTGTTTGCACTGACCATTACTTACTGCATATATAAAAAGTATAAAAAAGAACTGAAGTGGAAAAAAACAGTGTGTTTTGTTGTTGGCAACTATGGCTTAATTCTTTGCTGCCATGGCTTTTACAACAAGGCTAGAAGGAAGTAGATGAGCATTCATGTGTGAAAAAAAGCCTATGTTTTTAACAGAATTAGGCAGCTGAGCTCATTTCCACCCCATTAGGATCAGTCTATGAGACAGTGCTGCCAATGAAAGCGCAAGAGATTAGTTTTCCCCTCACTAGCTTAAGCAATGCTCTGGGCGCCAAATACAGATCACGGCACTTTTCAGGGATATTGCAAAGCTCATGCAGGGAACTGATCCAGATCCTGCCTTTCAATTTCTCAGCAAAGCCATTTCCACACAAGTGCACCACTGTTCCCTGAAAGAGTTTGAAATGGGAAGAGGAGAAAGGAGGTAGATGTTTATTGGAAATCTATTTGCTGAAAGTGTGTTAAGGAAAGCTAAGAGCTCCTAAGAAAAGGCCTGTTAATATGTCACCAAAACATTCCAATAATCACTGCCACAGCTTGGCACCACAGGTCTGTGAGTTATAACAGCACTAACAGTGAAACAACCTTTTTCTTCCTTCACTATAGCGTTGAATTTCTATGAAGGAAATACAGTGTTCTTAACTTCATTTTGCTCTAATATTCCTGCCTAAAACAACTGCCAGAAAAGTTATTTTCATGGTTGGTCATCCTCCAGCTGTTAATGATTTTCTTCTGTTTAGAGCAGAGGGCAAGAAAGAAGGTCACAGAAAGAAAATAGTTACTGCTTTGCTATTAAAATAACGATATTACTACCAGAAATGTGTTAGCATTTGCCCCAAGATGGTAATAATTTATCTCAAGAAGCAGAAGATTAGAAAAATCCAGGATCTCCATCTGGCATCCAATCAGCTCTATTCTTTCACAATTTACAGGTAGAGCACTTTCTCTTCTCTTCTCTCTTAATCTTTGGAAAAGTTAAAAATCAAAAACCTTACAGCCACAACGTGAAGCAATCAAGTGTCGAGTCCAGTTAGAATTAAGGTTGCACATGCAATGTGGATTTTGTGTTATTTGTGCCTATGTGCTCTGCCCAAAGACTTCTGGGGAATTTTAAGTGTCTACGGTATCAAGAGACTCAAAAAGAACTCAACTCCTTCAGTATCCTTGTGTCACAAAGTAGCCCAGGCCTCCTTTTGAGGGTAAAAAGGCACATAGAAAACCCTCACAGGACCCAAGCATCCTTGTGCCTCTTGCCCATGAACTGCTATATATGGAGACAGTATTTTTTTCCCAGAGGAGCGCTGCCTGCCCCAGGGACACAGACCATCTTCAGCTCTGTGTAGAACAGATGCCAGGGTCAACACAGTCTGGCAATTCAGTGAACACACAATCTGACAATGGTTTGGCTAGTGGACAGCAGCCTTTGATGTCTTCAGCTAGGCCAGCAGATAGCAATAGAACTACAAGACTTAATTTTGGTTATGCTTGAGAACATTTTCTTCCAAGCACTTAATCTTCTACTCTTTCACTCTTTATTGATCCATAATCTCCATTATCAATGTTACTTCTGCTTACCTCGGCCAAGTGTTTTCTCCACTCCAGCACTTATTCCATACAGAAAGCCCTCAACTATACCTGTTCCTAAAATTTGAGTTGCCAGTCCACTCCTTTGGGGACTGCAGTTCCTTATTAGACTGGGTTCCTTATCCCTGTCAGCCTCTGGGTCTAAGTCTTCCATTTTGCTCATGTGTTCCTTAAAAAACATCCCAGCCTGTGATTCCAATCTCCTACGTTTCATGTCCAGCTGCCTTCCACAGTTATCTTCCCCATTTTCTTCTCCTAATTCCACTTGCCTATTTCCCTTCTGCCAACACATCTCATCATTGCTAAGTTAAGTCTGGCAGATTCCTCCTCCAGGCTGACCCGGCAGAGCAGGGAAACCGTTTTTGCTAGGGGATTAAGGATTCTTTCACTTCTAACAACAAATTTAACCATGGACAGGACAAGAGCAGTTTTGAACAAAAGAAGACTTTTGAAAATTTACCTATTACCAATTGTGAACTTCCTAACGCATCCACATGGACTGCAACTTTTCCATTTCGTATAATTCACTCACGCAGATTGTGGCAGGCATTCATGTTGACAAGAGGAATATAAAGTAAAATAAAACCAGCAAAATCCACCATAATGCAGAGAGAAAGGTGATCCTTGGAGATATATCAGTTGTTTAAGAATAAGCCTGAACAAAACCTATGTCCCCTTTATCTCCTTCCTGGAAACGGTTAATTTCTAAAGCACATCTCATGCCGGGGGGTTGCTTACCTTNAGGCCATTCCCCCTCGTCCTGTCCCCTGTCACTTGGGAGAAGAGCCCAGCTCCCTCCTCTCCACAACCTCCCTTCAGGTAGTTGTAGAGAGCAATGAGGTCTCCTCTCAGCCTCCTCTTCTCCAGGAAGAGAGAATTTTCAGCCATGATGACAAAGTTTGACAGGCCCTTACATAGGACCATAGAAAGTTTCAGGCAACAGATTGTACCATCTGCTCTACCTCCAACCCTTCCTGGTATTTCTTCTTTGCATCGTAGTCTGGGTTGCAGAAAGAGGTTTAATCTATATTCTGAGGCAAACTTCCTGCATGGTCAAACACATTTAAAAGACAGTAATGTCCAACTTGTTTTCTCCTTTAGACTTTAAGAACCTGGAACATGGATTCTCTTTTCTCTGTGTGCCTATCCTAGCACCTCACACTAAGTGAAGGGGGACTATTAAACTAGTCATTAAAAATGCATACAAAATTGTTAACAAAAAAATAAGTAATAATAGATAAAAATAATGTTAAATCCAAGATCACTGGAAAATTCTGCAGAGAAAAAGAACACAAAGGACCCCCAAAACCTCTGTGCATCACAGCCAAGCTATGAAAATGGCGCACAGAGGAAGCTTGCCTAATGACTCTCTACATAACTCCAATGTCTGATGGAAGTACTAGCCCTTTGTTTTCATTATACTCCCCAAAAGAACACAAAAATAAAAAGACAGTAACTGGCTTTCAGCACTTAATTAAGATTTAGGATGTCAATGAAAGTAGGTAAAAGGCTGTTATTTTTGCGACGTTCAGGGAGTATATCTGCCTTATTCATTGACTGTGCTCTCCAATCTAGGCATCGCTATCTGCATTAAGACCACCTAATGGAAACCTAATAACTTGGGGAAACGTTAGGTAGCGGTACCGTCATCCAAATAAATTCTCCTGTGAGAGCAGTTTATTGATTTGTATATTTGACTGTCTTTGGGATTATTGTTCAATTACTTTTATCCTCTGAGATGAAAGCAGCTGAATATAACATCAAAAGGAGACAAAAAAGTCGCATGTTTCAATTTTTCTCTCAAATCTGCACAATATCCATTACAGATCTGATTTTCAAGAGAGCCCTCTGAGAGCAACAGTGGAGGGAAACTCCATTAGACATACAGCTCTCATCTACATTTCCTCTAATTATTCTGGCTGAAACTAGCATCTTTCCTATAAAGCACCTTATTTGTCCTTGAGCAAGTGACAGTCTGCACGAGCTGTCTGACTCCTTTTATCAGGTGTCCTGCTTGTTAATTGTTGATATGATTAGTAATTTATCACCACTTATAAACACAAACACAGCATATAATTTCCACTACTAACTTGTAGTACCACTGAAAAGCTGAAAGCATAAAGGTGGCCAGGAGACCATGAAAATGTCATTTTGCTGGTCTGCATTCATTCTTCACTAAAAGCTTTTCATGCTCTGCTTGCAATTAAAAAAAAAAAAGGTATTATTAATGCCATTCCTCTGGTTTCACTGTGGGATACGGACTCATATAATTTTTGTTTTGCTACACACATCCCAACCAATGCAGCATCTGGAATCGGAACCTTGCTGTCTTGTTTGAGAGGCACAAGGAACTGACCGATGCTCCGTTCCATTTGCAAGAAGTGAACTTTACTGCGCAGTCATCAGGCAGAACTGCCTTCAGTTCCTCAAATATGCAAATCCGCACACTCTGAACTTCAATCTCCAGAAGGATGATTTTACAATGAATATTGCACTAAGAGATTTTTTTCTGTGTTTTATGTGGTGAGGGACCTTACAACCATAGTTCAACTTGCAAACGGTGCCCTTGGTTATCACAACCCTCAGTTTTAAAACTCCTCAAACAGATGACCTTACCGGCAGTCACATACTGCCCAGGGAGGTGGTTGAGTCCCTGGAGGTGTTTAAGACACGGGTGGACGAGGTGCTTAAGGGGCATGGTTTAGTGTTTGATAGGAATGGTTGGACTCGATGATCCGATGGGTCTCTTCCAACCTGGTGATTCTATGATTCTATAGCCACTAACAGCATGAATGGGAGTTTTGGTAAAGGCAGATGTGCAGTAGTGTGGTGATTTAAAATAAATAGTCTCACATTTTTGATAATTACCTTACCCCTCAGCTCTAAAAGGAACCATCCATTTTTCTAATACAAACAGTTCCATAAGGCAAATTAGCTGCTAGCTGCACTCTCTTAGAGTGGTCTATATGTTTGACTAGACACACATGAGCGAGACTGCTCTTTGAACTCACTGTAGCATCAGGGTTAGCTACTGACTGGACCAGAAAGGCACTTAGAGACCAGGTAGAGATGGAGCATTTGAGTTCCAGACTACTGCAGCTGGATTTTTTTACTGTGTTTGAACTATTCATCTGCTCTGGCAATATTTTTGTCTTTTGAATCAGACTGTTGTAAAAGTTAGGTCTTTGCAAAGCTGCTTCAGACAAGACCAGCCCACAGAGCACATTGGATTTCTTTTAGTGATGTAATTACAAAGGGAATGTAGTTGTAAATGCTACTCAACTTTAAAATGTTGTTCCTAGGGGCAATAGATTCTACCTGAAGATGTTTTAGTGCTCCACCTTGACATTAAAAAAAAACAACCAAAGAATCACTTTAAAACTTAGAGTAACACATTAGTATGCATTTTCAAATGTCATGCCTTGAATATGGCAGTCGAATTCCTGAATCAATCAGCCAAAGGGAATTATTTCACTCAGAAATTATATGAAGAGAAAGTAGCAGAAAACAGTAAAATGTAGAATAACATTATGCCATAACTTAAGTAACTAAAAGAGGCTTTTTGGTGCCACAAGCAGCAACACACTATGTCTACCTTCTTCACAGGATGATGAACTGCAGAGCATTTTCGTTGGTTGGTTGTTGTCTTTTTTTTAATTATTATAGTAAAACAGAGTTTGGGATTTTAATTTGTGACCTACCCTACAAATTGTGCCTGGGAATTTCTCAGGCGAGCACACACAGCACCCGAGCACTGTCTTGCTAGCTGGGTGTGCGTCAGGTACAGGGGCAACTAAGGCATATGCCAAATGCAGTCTGCCTGCAGGCATGGTTTGCATATGAATTTTTGATGCTGTGCTTTTTCTCAGCCATGTTTCCAAATACACGCATGAATCTGTATGCAAATATAGGCAAACACTAGTTTTTTCAGTTCAAAATTCTGCTCTGGACCATCCTTGTATAACAGTTTGGCTCATAGAAATGGTGCGGCAGATTCTGTCCTATATGCTGAAGGAAATTAGAGACCTACTATCCTGGCTACCAGCCTGTTACCCCAACAAAGCCTATTTAACATATTCACAGGATGACTCCCATTCATCTAAATAGTTTGCAAGTCCTGCTGTAAAGCACTGATGGCTTTCAGTGAATGAACTCTGCAAGCTATATTCAATAATTTACCATGAATCCCATCGTCATTCATCTCTAGTATGGCATTTGTGTAAATGTTTTCTGTTTATTTTACACTCCAGCAACTCCATTCAGGAAAGATTTTTTTTTTTCCCCTGTAGCCAGAGACCAGTGGTGGTACCTTCTATGTGAAGTACTGTACATCAGACTGGTCAGAATAGAGATTCACAAACTCCATTTTCTACCCTGTGATAGGTAATCATAGAATCATAGAATTATTTGATTTGGAAAGGACCTTTAAACATCATTCAGTCCAACTCTCTCTGCAATAAGCAGGGACATCCTCAACTACATCAGATTACTTAGAGCCCTGTCCAGCCTGACCTTGAATATTTCCAGAGACAGGGCATTGACAATTTCTCTGGGCAACCTTTATNCAGACTGGTCAGAATAGAGATTCACAAACTCCATTTTCTACCCTGTGATAGGTAATCATAGAATCATAGAATTATTTGATTTGGAAAGGAGCTTTAAACATCATTCCGTCCAATTATCTCTGCAATAAGCAGAGATAATAAGCAGAGATCTCAACTAGATCAGATTACTTAGAGCCCTGTCCAGCCTGACCTTGAATGTTTCCAGAGACAGGGCATCGACAACTTCTCTGGGCAACCTTTATCAATGTTCTACCACCCTCACTGTAAAAACCTTCTTCCTCTTATTTAGTTGGAATCTCCCCTCTTTTATTTTAAAACCCTCCTGTCCTATCTCAATAGGCCTTGCTAAAATGTCTGTATCATTCTTATAGACCCTGTTTAAGCATAAAAAGATTGCAATAAGGTCTCCTTGGAGCCTTTTCTTCCCCAGGCTGAACAACCTCAACTCAGCCTGTCCCCATAGGAGAAGTATTCCATCCCTCTGAACATCTTCATGGCCCTACACTGGACCTGTTCCAATAGGTCTCTGCTGTGCTGAGGACTGTAGAGCTGGATGCAGGACTCCAGGTGGGGGACTCCTGAGAGTGGAGTAAAGAGATAGAATCACCTGCCTGGTCCTGCTGGCCACACAGCTTTAAATGCAGCCCAGGATGCAGTTGGCCTTCTGGGCTCTGAGCACACACTGTGGCACACATCTAGCTTTTATTTGCATCTAGACTCAAGTTCAAAACTGAAATCTCATGTATATAAATAAAAAAAAAGAAATTACTGTACTACCATTTCAGCTTTATTGGACATCCTTCAGAATGTTCCTTACTCTCATATCAAGCTTTTTACCAAAAAATACACTGCCTGGGTATGTTAGAGATGATTCCAGCAGTATGTATTTAATAGGAAGCCAACTGGTCACATAAGGGTTAATGAAGGAGATTGAGAATAGTTTCTAAGTTATAGATTACCCATACAGTACTAATCTCTTCATATACTTCCATAGCAACTGCTGCAGAACTGCACCAGAAGAAAAGTAAACATTATTATATGAGGAACAATATAAGGAGATTTCTATAACAACTTATTTCAAATTTATAACTTCAATTTTTGCCACAAGTATGATTGCAACAAGACCTGCAGTTGATTGGAGTAAACTCATCAGAGTCAGTCTGAGTAATGTAGCCACTTACAGGCTGTCTCATTAGAGGCAACACACCCAGCTACAACTCCCAGGGAGTTTATGAACAGCAAGCAAAGCAACAGCCTTTTCATTGCACAGGGTCTACGACCAGCTCATTTCCTTAAAGCTATCAGTGTTGGGGGATTCAGGTTTTTCAGGCTTCAGCCTAATAAAACTAGGAACTTCCTAGCTCCAAAAGATAAACCTCCAGCCTTGCAAAAAGAAGAGGTCATTGCGCCAGATGAGATACAAGAAAAATTGTCATTATGTGTGAAATCCTCTTTTACATGCCCCTGCATAAAACATTTCAATTAATGTTATTGCTTAATCTATTTGTATCTAAAGTGAAGTGGCATGAAAAGGAAGCCCTGACACTGCAACAGCCCTTGGTGATAATTTGGAAGAACTACAAAGCAATGAAGAATTTCCTCACATCATGTATCACACTGTCAAAGCGCTCACACACCTGACAGGAAGGAACCTTTGTTCTCCTTCCTAGAGAAAAGAGATTTTAATCTCCAGGAATAAGGGTGTAAAGCAACATGTTTGTCACCTCTTAAGTATGCTTATTGACTCACTCATATCAGCCTAGCTTTAAAATGCATGGACTGTGCATCCTTAGTAGTGCAGCTGCTGAAACTCTGTATATGCTTCAAGTACCACTGAACAAATTCATTAAATACAAGGTTGTTTTCTCCTATTGAATCCATTCTCCTCTGGGATATGCTTCTAACAGGTAGCTTAAAACTAACTTGAGCACTTCTCCACAATCTTTAGGTAAGAGTATAAAAGAGAAAAATATATATAATCATAGAATCATGGTATCACCAGGTTGGAAGAGACCCATTGGATCGAGTCCAACCATTAAAAAATAAGTATACACAGTAGAGCCCAACAGCCAGAAAATAAGTAACGTATGAAGAAAGAAGAACCAGAAATTAAGAACCAGAAATGTACAGCTACAGGGTTAATAATTCTTGTGAAGATAATCCTCCTTTCCAAGATGTGACAAATCCAACTTCCTAGGAAATGGCTTTGAGACGTGAAATAAAGCTGCATTCAGCTGCAGTGGACAGCACATGCCTGATGCTTCTATTATAAGCAGAAATTAATACCCAGGTAGAAGTAACTATAAATCAGTCTTACTTAGCTCATCAGCTGAAATACCACTCTTTACATAAGAATGCATTTCTCAGTATTTCCAGTCTTACACTTCATTGTGATAAAAAGCCAGCCTTGTCACTTAATCCAGGTCTCCTAATCAGGAAGGGTGGGAAGATGACAAGTGGAGCTTGCATGCAACTGCTCAGAGTTTGAAGTGACGGCAGACTGGGATGTTGTTCTGCTGACAGTGCGTGGGTACTTGTCACCATCTCAGAAGCTGGGAAGCAGAAGGAGTGGTATATCCTAAATCAAGTTTGAAAGGACAGGTTTCCGAGGTGCCGGTTCCAAAACTAAGTACATCAATAATGAATATCTTGATCATGAAGCAGATCAACAGCATGGCTCAGCAAGTGAGGCCTGATTCAAGAATAGTATGGATTTACTTATCTAAGTACTCATTATATATGCATAAAGAGTCACAGGATTCACATAGAAAACGGATCAAAACTGCCTCAATGTGTTAATATGATACGAGTTTTCCTGGGAAGATAACTGCTGTAATTTGGATCAGACTATAAATGTATGCTGAAAAAGTCAAGTCTACTTATTGTTACCTATGATATACCCAGTCTGTTGCGAAAGGAACTCAAACTTGCTGTCTATACTTTGAATAGAGGCATGTAAGATCCAACAGATCTGATAAAAACACCATAACTGGGTGTTTTTCTCTCATTTTGTGCCTAAGGCTTCGAAAGAAATAAAAAAGAACACATCAGATTAGTTGTATAGCATTGTACATAAAGAGACATAGATATAGTGTGCGTGCTTAGAAACTGATGCTTTGAAGAAAAAAACTCCTTCTTGGAATAGAGAGTAAGGCAGAGTACTGGAAAATACTAAAATAGCCTAAGTCTGCTATCTATCAGCAGCCCTAAATGAGCATGACATGTAAAAAGGGAACATTTAAATGGTCTCTTATGCAAACTCTGGACGTCAAGACTTCTTTCCCATTCTAGATCATTCCTGTGACGAAGATGATAAAAATAAGAGCTCCGATCAAGAACATGACAAATCTAGAATGTACCTTCTATTAATATATTGGTAGCACTTTTATTTAGCTTTTCCATATTGCTTTTTGTTGCCTTTGATTTAGTTTTTGTTTAGTTTCTTTTCATCCTTATTAAACAGGAATATCTGAACTTCATATTCTGATGGTATTTTGCCCACAGCACGCAAAGCTTTTGTCAGCTGATAATCGCAGGCTTTTAAATAGGTACGTTGACCCATTTAAAATCTCAATTGGTTATAATAGGAGGGAAAGCATTTTAAAAGGCACTTTTCAGAAGTGTTATTCAAAAAGCATTATGGTCCCATTTGTTCAAAAATGCAAGTTTGCCCTTTACCACAGACCTAGTACATAAAGTAGTCTTCAGACAAACCCCTTTCAAAATAGCTGCTCTCTTTAAGTTTCTCTGACATTGAAAACAAACTTTGCCCCTAGTTCAGAGGGCAACCGTCTTGGTTTAGCCTTCTCAAGAAGAAATGACTGTTGATTGTCTTCAGCTCCAGCAGACCCCACTGGCTGCTCCTTGATTTCAACGTGCCCTTAAGGTGTCTTCAATCTTTATAGAAATTCATATGTAATAAGTAAGAGCAGGGCAAGAAAATCCAAGGAAGGAAATGTCAATGCTGGCAATGGAGCTCAAGATAAGCACCAAAGTGAGAGCTGCTTTCAAGTCTGAGGTTTCCATGCTATTTACAAAACGTTTTACATTGTGTTCTGTATGACTGCTGCACAGGCTAGGTAACCTTGGAGATAAATTGTTCGTGAATCAGCAAATACTTGTGTGTGTTCTTAAGATTTTCTGAAGTGAGATATTTACATCCTTATATAATCCTAAGAGGAAACAGGTGGCTCTTCAATGTACTTGTGGCTTTTTCAATTACATGCTTAGGCTCACAAAACGAGGACCCAGGGGTGGGTGCTTAGTTGCTGTGTAATTGCCCTACTATGCAGGTAGTGTTACGAAAGTACCAAAATCTCCCTTTCTAAACAGAAATGCATTGGTTTGCCTGCATGAAATTCAGAGTACAGCATTTGTCTTGAATGGTTTCCTTTTGCATTTGAATGCAATCTGAAAGCATTTATTTCTATCTACTTTCACACGTTACTTTACATTCAGACAACAAAATCGTATGCACATTATGCTACACACTATACGATTTAAGAGGAGTGTGTGCTGGAATACGTAGAGAAACTAAACTAAGAAAATGGTCTCTAAAGTTCCCCCAAGGCAACAGAAAACACTGCATCCCAGATGTGCACCATGCAGACAGCACCAAGATCATCAAATCAGAAATATGACCAAAGAGATGAAAAATATCAGGGTTAGAAAGAACAACATTCAAAATTATTTCAAACAAAGGGGACTTAAAGAGTATGTGGAAGCAAGCAATGTAAAAAACCCTTTGGTGGCACTCTGATGTGGCTGCTTGCTAGTGTTCCCTGGACAATCCTTTGACTATTTCCACGTTGCAATCAAGTTGAAGCTCCCATATTTGCTCACTATGAGTTTCAGGAGTTCTGGAGACTGAAAGGACATTTGTAAATTAGTAGCTACTGACCTGTGATTGACTTTCAAGTGTGATCAGTAGAAGAGGCAATACAAGAAAGAGTATGACTAAGGATGGAAATTTTTGATATGTGATCAATCTCATCATGATCAGAAGTTCTCAGGCCACAAAGTACAACATACATATTTTTAAATACATGCTTAGAAATTGTTTCACCCATCTGTTACCTGGAGGCTTTTAACTCAAAAATTATTCTAAACTGAAAAAACCTGAGTGTGTGATACACCTACACAATGAGAAAAAGTATGGACCATCACGCTTCACTTAAATTACAGGTTACATTCATTACATTTCCATGTAAGAAAGGAAAAAAAAATATGGAATATCCTTCTAACTTGCCAGCACAAATACCCATATTCCTCTAGAGTCTTGGACATCAGCAAAAGCAGAAAAGGGGAGGGGGAAAATATAAATATTTGTGTTTTCCAAAGCATTATGCTTACATGAACAAAAAAAGTTTTGTTCATTTTGTTCATTTTGTTGAAATGCCTCAGGGCCACAGTACATTAAGATAATCTCCTCTGCCTCTTAAACATACTGTAGGAAATGACCTGGCACCTCAATTTCCATTTTAAGCTTAAATTCCCCAGGCAAAGAGGCTACTAATTCTAACACGTTTCCAATACGGAAGTTTGAGAGAATTAGTTTGTCTTTTTTTCTATTCAACTACTGATAGCTATGATTTGGCATCATCCTACAGTCTTTCCCCCCCTAAACGTTTACTAATCTCTAAATGATATCCTTTTTTTCTTACTTTCTGCCTAGATGTTGCCTAATAGAGGCACAACATGTATGTCTAATTCCCTATTTACAGCCCACATCTCCTTCTATTTCCCTGCACATTGCGTGCTATTATTTCAAATCATCTCAGTTCTTCTGCACCTTGAAGATAATGACTGATTATTATAACTTAGCTTATCTCCAGCTCTCTTCATGCTTTGAACACCTCCTAACTCATGAAATTCGTAGGTTCAGAAGTCTCATCTGGTGTATTAAGTGAGAATATGGGAAAAAACATTCTAAATGCAAGTGGCACATGAAAAAAAATTATTTGACAAAAAAAATACACTCTTGCTGATTACAAACATTTTAGTTATGTCAGGATCTGTACCACTGCCTAAGTGCTTTGCCTGCAAAGTAAAATGAATACAACAAATGAAATCATCTGACTCTGGAAAAGTCAGAAAACAATTTAAGTGAGGTTAAGTGAAAAACTGAAAGCTCAGTTCTTATCAAGTAGCATTTTTGCTTTTTTTCATGAAATTCTCGCACACAGCGAATAACTGTGTGAGGAAGACTTCTGGGAAATAAAAAAAAGGAAGCTAGCAGGTACTCCATTCATGCTAGAAAATAGGCACTAACAAGCCTCTTTTTGCCCTAATTTTGAACTCAATATCAAAAAAGACAGAAAAATAAAGAAGGCAAATTTTAGTTCACGAAACTAGGCATTATTTTAGGAAAACAATTAAGCATAGAAAAATGACACAAATAAATCATTAGGAAATAAATTTAGAAATCAGATATAGACGCAGATGAGATGAGCCCTCCACAGAATATTTGCAGAGCCACAAGAGAAGGGATAAGATGTTTCAAACATTGCAGGTGGTAACAGGGAAGGCTTGGAAGACCTTTCTTATTGGAAATGGCAAGGAAATTCTAAACTCTCCTCCTTCGATCACTTCATCCAAAACGCTTCCCAAGTCTCTTCATTGAAATGAAGCAGAACTTGGGCCAAAATATAACAAATGACATGTGGTGATGTGAACTCTCAGTTCTAATTCTGAAACAGCAATTACATCTCTGCTGAGCTATGCCAGTTTTACATAAAAAAAGGTAAAAATGACACACAGGATTCTGAGTAAATTTGATTCTGCTCAAATGTTCTTGTGGTATTATATATAATATCTTAGTTTCATTTCTTTTCCTAGCACATATGCTATATCCTGGGATCATGACCTGAGCTTGTTTCCTGTTGATATTAGCAAGAACTTTATGAAACTTCATCCTCACTGATCACCAAGGAGCACCAGACCTTCGCTTACCCCCATATTTTTATAGTGTCTAATTCTCATGTCATTGCAAGAGGTTAATAATCTACTTCTATCCAATGAGATGTTTCACAGTCAAAAACCAGCACCTGGTACATAGCACTCATTGAAGCAACCAGAAGAACACACTCCAGTCAATATCATTTATCAATGTCAACCAGAAAAGCAATTATATCTCATCCAACTAAAAATAAACAGGCAGGCATCACATCTTTGATAACAGTAAAAGTAGCATCTGTACAGCTCCCATCAAATCCCCAATTATAAAAAAAAATGCATGTGAGTATTTATGCTGGTCCAGGAATGCATTGCATTGGAGTAACCAGAAAGTAAAATTTTTGAGAGGAATTCTTGGGTTGTGCAGAGGAGCAGAGAGAAATTAAGAAGATAAATCTTGAATAAATGAAACGGGGGGGAAAAAATACATCAAAAAGTACAACGGTTTGATTCATGAGAATGTAATACAATAGCTTGATCTTTTCCGTTTCCTCCATACCTGTAAATCCAAGCTCCATTAACATTAGAATTCTGGCAGAAAGCTGAGAGAAAAGATTCGATGCTGGTGGTTTTATGAAGTGAACATATAGAACCACAAAGCTATTAAACATTCAGCACTCTTCTCTGCTTAGTACCAACCTCGGTATGCTTTATTTCCTAATGTTTATCTCCAAGTGGTACTCCAGAGAATCCAGTTAAGATTAACGCACTAACATGCATACAGAGCACAGCGAAGTCACAGAGACTATCTAGCGGCTTAGAATATATTAAAAGGTTTCTCACAGAGTTTAAGATAGAAATTGCAAGCAAGACACATGCATTCACTTACACTTTGTCATTACATAGAAGCAGCATATTATTAGGCAGAATATATATAAAATTCTTTGGGTTCTGAAAAAAAATAAGGTAAGCACAATAAGGGATCAATAGGAATAAGATGGGGAGGAAAAAAACTCTAGTGTTTTCAGTAGCTTTCTAATATTTTACAGCCATCTGAACCCTTAAAACCAGCACTGTCCCTTTGGATTGTCTTCCTAAATTAGTACAATAAAGCCTGAAATGATGCTCTGATAGCACTTGATATACTTACTGTTGCAAGAACCCTAAAGCTTTCAGCCACATCTTAGCCACATGGCATTAAATTTCAAAAAAACCAACAGATTTTCCCTGGTTTTATATACAACTCCAATTCTCATTGGCAACAAAACACTCTAGGCAGCAAATTCCTTGGTATTAAAGAATTTCTCAGGTGGTTTAAGCCACTTAATCTTTGGCCTCATGCCTTATAGTACCACTCAAGGCAGGTTATAATCACCCAGAAATGCAATGCCTGATGTGCCTTTATTGCTTAATTATCAAGGTGAGATGTTCATATTTAATTAGGCATTTAATTATAAGCACACACATCTCTAAGCATTGCTACCAAAAAAGTTCACTTAGCTGAAAAACATAATTTACCTTTTTGTTGTTGTTTCATTCTTGCATGATATCAGATTATGCTTTGAAGCATAGTTTTTAATTTTGCCAAATGGATCTTGAAGCAGAAATTATGAATCAAGCTTTGTCTTTTGAGTGTAAATGTTGGATCTAATTGCAGGACCCTCCTCAACCAGCTTTTCTGTGAAGCCAACTCATACCCAAAGCAGGGTTATCACAACCTCACTCAGTGGATTGAATTCGAATCTCTTTGAGTGCAAGGAGATCCTTTCCGCTAAACTGCCTGCCCTACTGAACTTGTCTTCATTATGGTGAAGAAAGTAATTTATCAAGTTGTGACCTGAGTAGGGAAGGTGTCGCTCTGTACATCTGCTCCAAATTGGTGAGGTAAGCCCTTCAAGCTCTTTCCTCCTAGGGTTTGTAAGCATCTATAAAGCTGCCCACTTTGCAGAAGTACTATCATTTCATTAATCAGCAGGCAGCAAGTATCTATAAGGCACAGTGTGAGAAGACACACTGAATAAAGAGGATGGAAAAGAACCTTGAGACATCAGAAACAGCACAATTACCTTTAACCATGTAATTCCTGACAGAGGGGTGGCTAAATTCTTCTTCAGTGATGTGGCATCTATACAACCTTCTCACACAATCCAGTCCAGTTCAATAGACCTAAGACTAAAAAAGTTTTTCTTAAACTGAATCTTGCTTGACAGTCCAAGGACTGGAGCACCTCCCACACAAGGACAGGCTGAGAGAGTTGGGTTTGTTCAGCCTGGAGAAGAGAAGGCTCCAAGGAGACCAGTGAAAGTTGTCCCTGGCTGTGGCGGGGGGGGAGGGGGGTGGAACTGGATGATCTTTATGGTCCCTTCCAACCCAAATTATTCTATGATTCTATTTAAACCATGTGCTTCTATTCCTGTCTACTACAGACACATTGAAGAGGTTACTCTCTTCTTTCCTTTTATGTTCTTGAAGAATATTTTGTTCTTTATGTCCTGTCATCTAGGCCAAAATTGTCCAAATGATCCAGTCTTGCCTTCCAGACCCCTGATTATCATCACTACTTTCCTTTGGGCTCTTTCTGTTGCTTTCCATGGGTAACTTTACAGTGTCTGAAACTGGATTTGGTTATTCAGTGGGAATCTTACTGAAGAGTTATTGTGCCCAAGAGATAACTATGCTAAGGGAAATTCTCCTCAACAGCTTCAAGTCACAAAGAAAAACAAAACAAAACAAAAAAAGCCTAACCAAAAGCCTTGACAGAAAACAGCAGAATTAATCATGCAGATATCTAGTGTCAGTTCAGACAGATCTGCTGCTAGGGCAAGTGGGCACTTTTATTTAATAAAAGAGGTGAGGTAGAGCCAGTTTCTCTTCCAGCATGTTCCAAACAGATTCAACTACACACATTGTACTACAAGACCTCCTTCAAACCAAGCCACATTGCACTGCAAGACTTCCACAGCCTCCTAAACAAGGAATGCAGCATCTGAAGTCTGCCTTGAGGCAACCACTGATGGTAACAGCAATATGGAGAAAGCCGTTGGGGAATACTCACACAATTTCATATAGTTTTATGTCATTCACAAAACATGTGCTAGCCAAGTTTTCACATTGCACTTCAAAGACTGGTCTGCAGGTTGTAAGGTTATCTTTTTAGGATCTGCTTCAACTGTTACTCAAGTCATGTTCTAGGCAAGAGTGAGAAAATTTGCTGGAAAAACTCAGAGTTTGCTACAAGAAGCCTGTTATAAAATACACACAGACAGAAGCAGCCATTGGTAGCAGAGTTCTTTGTTTTGGGGGCTTTTAACTGTGTTACTTTCTTCCTTTCTCATTGAATAGCTCACTCTCTCTTGAAAAAGAGTTCTGTTTGACCATTTTAGACTTCAAGGTGTGGAACAATAAACACATTCCAAGGACAACCTTGCCCAGATAAAACAGCACAGGGCCCACTCTTCTTATTGCAGAGGCAAAAAGCCATTTTCTCTTCTAAGTTTATGGTAAGTTGAACTACAGAGCTGCAAAAGAAGCTGTTACTTTGGAGGCAATAACATTCACCACTGTGAAATCTGTAGATTCCCATTTTCTGTTTGCGTGTTTTGGGTGCTTTTCTGCCAATTGCATCAAGAGGTGTCACATTCATGCTGGAAAGAAAACCAGTACTAATTTATGAATTCTGTGATGACTGGCATTTAACATTAAACAGCCCACTGAACTTATAGCAGAAGATGGCACCATCTCTAAAACCAAACATATTGCCTCTACCTAAAGTAGAAGCACCATGTGTATTTCTGTGTATCTGATTCTGCAAACTAATGGCAAAATTAGATTACAAAGACTGTATGAAAGCATAGCAGAAAAACCACTGTAGTGCCCTCTACTAGCCCTGAACACTCTCACATAGAGAAATCACAGAAAGTAGGGCATAGAAGTCCAACGCTCTGCTAAAGCAGGGTCTTCTGGAACAGGCTGCACAGTAGCACATCCAGGAAGGGTTTGAATCTCTTCAGAGGGAGACACCACAGCCTCCCTGGGCAGCCTGTTCCAGTGCTCTGTCGCCCTCACAGGGAAGAAGATTTTCCTCACATTCAGGTGGAGCTCCCTGTGCTGAAGTTTGTGCCTGGTACCCCTTGTCCTGTTGCTGGGCGCCACTTAGAAGAGTCTCGTCCCATTTTCTGGTACCAGCACCTTTAGATATTGATCAGCGTTGACAAGATCTCTTCTCAGTCTTCTCTCCAGGCTGAACAGACCCAGATCTCTCATCTTTTTCCTCATAACAGAGATGCTCCAGTCCCCCCATCATCTCAGCAGCCTCCACTGGACACACTCCAGCAGTTCCTTGTCTTGTTGAGCTGAGAAGCCCAGAACTAGACACAGGACTACAGGTGGCTCCTCCTTAGGACAAAGTCGAGAGGGAGCAGAACCCCTCTCAACCTACTGACCACACTCTTCTTCATGCACCCAGGACACCCTTGGCCATATTGGCCATGAGGGTGCAGTGCTGGTTCAGGGTCAGTTCATCGTCCACCAGGACTTTAAGTGTTTTCCAGTAATACAAACAAAAGCTCAAGATATTTGAGACACAAGGATTACTTATGTCATCCCTTGAATTGCATGTATTATGAGTTTTGCATTTAAAACACCAGTTGTCTTCCTAACTCAACCCTTCTCTTCCCAAAACACACCATACACGCCTCTTTTCAACACACAACAGTGGAAAAAAATGTAATTTGGGAAACACTTTTTAAAAGAGATTTTCATTCAAAGCCCTGCAGTCAGCATGGGGGATAAAAAAGGAACTCTTTGAACAGCTCAGATGATTTACTTTGCCATATAGGACAGTTGAGTTTGATCTTTCAGCAATTATACATGTAATCCTTGTATTGCTTTAGGATGTGTGAGCCGTTGGTTTTGACCCAGTGGGCATTCTTTGAAATAGTACTTGAATGAGCTGTGTATTTTCCCGAAGAAATATCTGAATGACATCCAGTGTTGTTGTGAGCGTTAACAGGGATTGGAACTTTTTTATGTAGATAATAAAATTTCCTTTGTCCAAGCACATTCCAGGTCATTCAAGAAAGAGAAAGAAAAAGAAAAAAAAAAAAAAAAAAGCAATGTGGCAATAAACAGCCTCCATCCGGTTAGATAGAAAATGTAGAAAATGCATGAAAAAGTTAAAAAAACCCGTTTCTACTATGTCCTGTTATTTTTGTTCCTGCTTTGGAAGCGACCCAGCTGCTGTCTAATATAAAGACATCTCCTGGGCAGTAACTATCCCAGTGACAGGCAGCAAAGCTTTAGGTTTGTTTTTTTCTTAAACAAATACATATTCTCCAGACTTATGAAGCCATGAAGTATAAAACTGAAGTCTGGAAGTTTTTAGGTCCAGTCTCACTTTTATGAAATCTGACATCAACTGTTCCCATCCATATAGGTACTGAAACGCACAATATACTCTTCACACATGAAGCTATATAGAAGTTTTAATCGACCATAAGACTTGGAGACTCTGAACAACTGTAAACCTAAATGATATAGACTAGGAGATTAGGAGTTTATGGATGTATGTCATTAAAGAAAAAGTCAATGTTTCCTTAGGACTGCACACGCTACCTAAGATTTTATTTGTAGTGTTCATTCTATACCTACAACTTAAGCTAATCACTGTCAGGAGCCTTTTAAAATCATACCGATCTATCACACCATTTACAATTAAATCATTATTTTTCAATGCAAGTATTGTCACAGTTTCATTTCTGAGCAAAGCTTGGGCACTGATGTAGTCCAATTGTCACCTCCTCCTATCACTCCTTTTTGGTGGATACTCACATTCCTTTTTCTGAAGAGCAGAGTCAGAAGATTCTTTCCCTTCATTGTGACTAAGCTTATCACAGGTGACTTAAATTTAGCATCCCAGTGACCACTCAAAGCACATAAATCGTATAGTGTAAAAAGTGAGAAAACAAAGTTATCACTACTGTAGAAAAAAACCACTTCAGAGACATCTTCATTTAAAACACCCGATGCACAGAGTTAACCTACTAAACACACTAAACCTTCACTAGAGAGCCCCTGAGAAGTATAGACAGAAATTTCAGTTCTGTGCTCTTTTGTATCCAGGTGCAAGTCCACCACCACATTTCAATGCTCTCTTGTTTTAAGACTTCTCATTTCCATCTTATATCTTATACCAGAACAAAACACTGCGTGAACATTTTCCTTTCCTGGGAAAACATGATACAGAAGGAGATGGTCCCAAGGTCAGTTTTCACACCTAAATAATTATATTAGATTCTTATTCCACTGGTACTGGGAAAAAAATGACATACAACACCGGTTCAGCAAGATAATAACCTATTTTGAATTATGATACTTCTATATACTGAGTAGTCTGAATACCACCAGTAGTTTCAAAATTGCACTTCTGTCTTGAATAAACTCTACAAATCAAGTATTTCATAATATCACATATAAACATTCCTCAGATTTGTTGCACACCTACAGTTCTACAAGGGGAAAAAAAGTATAACACTTAAGAAGACCAGCATACAGCACCTTCCCCTTCAGAAACAAAAGGTCTTTCAAAGTGACTTGATATTCCTTTGTCTCTCCTTTCAGTGAGACAATCCCTTATCAAAGCAGGTTTATGAGGACAAGATAAAAAGCAGTTCATGAAAAAAAAAACTAACAAAAGGGAATTACTGCACACAAAGGTGTTATCCATAGAAAACAAAGTTGTGAACCCTGTGTGATGTCTGATGATAGGGAATTCCTGCTCCCCACCACAGTAGAATTACAGAAAATCTCAGAAGGAAACAGCCATTTGGAGATGTCGATTTGCAAAGAACGCCCCTATGGACAACAGAAAAGTTTCTAGACAGCGGGGAGCTTCTTTGTTTTCTAATGTGGAGAACAACATGTTTAAATGAGCATCAGCTGAGAAAACACTTTTCACTAATTCTCAGAAAGGCACTTGAAAACTCGTTGAAGAGACCTAGTGCAGCACTGGGCAGCAGAGGGGCATGCAGCCATGCTCCAACATGTACTAGAGCATTTAGAAAGACATTTCCAATTAATCTAGCTTGGCAAAAGGAACTAATCTCACACAGTCTTCCCTCTTTCACTTAAACCAATCACTTGTAAATACTCCCACATGTTTCTGACCCAGTTGTCAGGAGCACTTTGCAGCCTTTGAAAGCAATGAAATACTTGGAGTACAGGAGAAAAGCTTTTGGGATGAGTCAGGGAAAAGGAAATGGGGTTTTTGATTCACGCAGCGAGAAAGGTAACTAGATCAAGCATCTAGCAAGTTTTTAACATTCACATTCACATGGGTGATTGCTAGAGCAGAAAGGAAACGAGTGATGTTTTCCATTTATCACACCTTCCTAAATCCATTAATGCCAAAGGAGAGGTGTTAAATGGATTGAGCAGCTTCTGGGCAACGTATGTGTGGGGAAACATAAGAGGAATATTTATAGAAGAAATAAGACTTGTGGACCATGCTGCGTGTTGCTTCTGTAGGCCAAGCTGGCAGGAACGCTACACAACAACCAGCAGCGCAGATTTACAGGATACAGTTATTAAACTGGTATTTTACTGTCAAGTTGTCAAAGCTGTTTCTGTGCTTCCTTTCATTCTGTTATCAGTTTAACACCAACAACATTCCCTGACGCTCTCTACGCGGCGCTGGAGGCACAGAAATTTGAGCAATAGACACAGAGACTAAAGTGATTTGTAAATTATTGGAAGAAGCAAAATTTTGGACAGAAAGTGTCTGAATCTCAAGCAACTGATATTTCCTTTCATATTCCTTGCTTTGGAGCGACATTTTCCTAAGTGCAAGGCAGGGGTTCAGCAGGACTTCCCAGGTCCCCATGGTACCAGGAGGCATAGATGCCAAAAGCGCTCCCCAATGCCTCATGACAAGGCTCGCTGGCTGGTGCGCAGCAGAGCCACTGCCCTAGACCTACATATCAAACTGAGACACTGTCAAGATGACTTAACTATGGTTCTAAAAGTTTCACCCCAAAATGTCTTATTTCGGTGTCCCCTCCTGGCCTCAAAATTCTTGAGGCACATGCAGACACTAAAAGCTATTTAGTTGTTGTCCGATACAGAATAGATGCTATTCAGTAACAGGCAAAGTGGCGTTAGAACTGAAAAGTAAAATCTGTTTTCCCTACACTGGTAGTACCTGTGCTGAAGACCTTTACTGTCCAGGAGGCGGCACTGATATATCTCCTTCTGCAGCCCCAGCAGACAAACAAGACATAGCACAGAGGCTGCAGCGGTAGTTATAGCTGACGATGGCTGAGCCTCATTCTTTACTAGCACTCACACGTGTAAAAGGTCCCTGTGGCATGTAGCTCATAATTTTTATAAGCAGGGCCTGAAGAGGAGAGGAACTGTTGATGCACACCAAGAGAACAGACCCTCTGTCAAACCTGAATCACAGGATCACCAGGTTGGAAAAGACCCACAGGATCATCAAGTCCAACAATTCCTATCAAATACTAAACCGTGACCCTCAGCACGTCATCCACTCGTCCCCTAAACACCTCCAGGGATGAAAACTCAACCACCTCCCTGTAATGTATATGTAATATACATTATCTATATGTAATTAGAATTCATTTAACGATTTTCAAGATGCTTTTCCTTAATGTTTAAAACTTTCAGGAACAGAGTTTAAGCAATAAATTAGTTTTTCTTCTCTGCTTTGAGGATGAAGAATCTTATCAAAACAACACTAGTGTCATAAGCAATAAAAAGCAATAAGTGGCTATTGCAGAAAATACCCGTAACTCACAAAATTAAAAACAAACAAACTAACTAACTCAAATCAACAACCTACCAAAATCACCTCCTCAAATACCAAGTAGATTAGAACATGTCCAAAGATAATCATCACATAAAATTGTGTCAAAATAGCATTTTGATCTCGCTTGAAGGACAAACTCCTGCACAGTTAACACCAATATCAGGGAATTCCTTCTTTGCATTATAGCAAGAAGAATTTTTCGATTGTCCCTACAAAGCCATTGTGCCCAAAACAGAGATACAGTTTGAGATAGACTGTAGTAGTGGACAATGCAGACAAGCTCAAGCTCGATTGTTTTTTATCAGTCTGAAAACCACTGACAGGAAAATATTCACAATAATAAAAACCAAAAATGCACGTCCTGTTGGTGTTATATTAATCCTTGACAATCCTAAAAACAGCAAGTCTTTGGGAGACAAGGAAAAGACAGGGATGCAGGAGCGAGGGGCGGTTTCCTATACTATTCGCTATCTATACCACCCATGATATCTTTGTTTAACTCCTAGTAAGAAATTCCTCTTTCCTTCTCCCCTCTCAGCAAAGTCACACACACACCTCCTCCTCCCACATGTTAACAGAAATTCAGAGTCCAGGCAAAATAACCAACTAAGCAGCACTGCTACTATGCATTTAACACTGAACTATTTAATTATATATCCTACATTCTCTACATAATTATATTGACATATAACTTTTGATAAAAAAATATTGTAGTACTAAGACCAGTAATAATAGTTTAACTAGCCAAACTGATATTAGAGTTAAACATTACTAGCAACACCCACTGCCAGTTCTGGGATAATCGAAGCTGGTTTATTCTCTGCTTTGAGCAAGAAGTGACACTGGCTGTATCCACAGATTTTTACAAATAGGAAATTTAAGGGCGAAAGCTTAGCTGGCACAACTATTATCTTAGAATTGAGATGTAGTATTCTACAGAAAAACAGTTGAGTACTGCACATCCTGTTATGTTTGAGTAGCATCGAAATCAATAGTCAGGAGCCTGGTATACATACAACAGTTGAAACATTTCAATTTATGGGCAAGTTGATATACTGCAAAAAAATACTTTGATTTTCCTTGGGCTGATCTTTGATGTTTATGCCACTGTAAGTTCCATTTGCTGTTTTTACATCTTCAAAGGCATCTAAAAACATCTTCTCCAGCCATACATTTTCCTCTAGCAATTTATTTGTAAGGAAAGGAGAAAAAAACCTGACAATGAAGGTTATATGAATAACCAAGCTACTTGCTGTAAATGAGTGTCATTCAAATGTATTTTTCCCACTCTTCCAGGAAGGAGAAAGGAAAACAAAGTGAACACCTTGGTTTCAAAGCTGAGATCACCTTCCCACTTCTGAACACCACAAGGCTGGCATGTTATTCATGCCTGGATTCTCTCCAGTAATACTCTTTCATTTTAACCTTGTTGTTATAGAAAAGATCCAACAATATCAAACAGAATTTAAATAAGCATACGCTGCTCTGGCCAAAGGCTACAGCTATAAGATATTCTGACCACATCTTATTGTTTGTTTAATTTTAAATATATAGAGAACTATAACAAAGGTTTAATCCACCTACTCTAGCACTATTAGAATTAGTTACTAGATTGGGAAGCTCAATTCGATTTCTGTTTGTGCAGACAGACATCTCATATCTGCAGCTGTACAGCATAAAGCTAAAAACATAAAACAGCACAAGTCAATAACAATATTTCTTGGTCTGCTACTAAAAATTTGTGTTTGAAGGCACCGTGTCACATCTCCTGATTAGTCACAATGGGCAGCCTAAACTTTTACTTGTTGGGTGGCCATAGCTTTATAAAACATTTACAGGTACGCATACAGCCCAAACAATAAGGTGGGGTTTTTTAGCTTTTTCCATTTCCTACCTCCCAGTCCTGGCCTNGATCCAACAATATCAAACAGAATTTAAATAAGCATACGCTGCTCTGGCCAAAGGCTACAGCTATAAGATATTCTGACCACATCTTATTGTTTGTTTAATTTTAAATATATAGAGAGCTATAACAAAGGTTTAATCCACTTACTCTAACACTATTAGAATTAGATACTAGATCGGGAAGCTCAATTAGATTTCTGTTTGTGCAGACAGACATCTCATATCTGCAGCTGTACAGCATAAAGCTAAAAACATAAAACAGCACAAGTCAATAACAATATTTCTTGGTCTGCTACTAAAAATTTGTGTTTGAAGGCACCGTGTCACTAGAAAGCTGAGCTATCTCCTGATTAGTCACAATGCGGAGCCTAAACTTTTATTTGTTGGGCCATAGCAGGGAAGTTATTCTCCCTCTGTACTCGTCACTGGTGAGACCGCTCCTTGAATCCTGTGTGCAGTTCTGGNTTTTTTTAGCTTTTTCCATTTCCTACCTCCCAGTCCTGGCCTGAAAATTAAAGCCCTGGATTTTGGTCAGAATTTATTTTAAATCTGAAAGAACTACTTGAAATCAAGCTACTAACTCCATTAGTGGAGCTAATTCAGCTGGCGACTGAATTAGGGGAGACCATTCAAGCAGGCCACTGAATGTTGCTGCTTTCATTTTCCAAGAAAAAAAACCCAGTGTTCTGCAGGTACCACAGCAATCTCACTTCTGATGTAGAAGAAGGACAGGGTGGAAAAAGAAATGATTTATGTGACTTTAATGGGATGTGAGGCAACAGTGAGATATTATTAAGATATGGTCAATGGCACAAGGGCATTTGAAAGCACTTATGCTAGCTCATCATTGTCATATTTCAGCACATAACCTTTAAAAATTAGTTTTTAAAATGGGTTCAATTGGTTTGAGAGATCTTGGGCTAATATATATCTTATCTACCACATCCATGATGAGATTCAAGCAAAACAGAACATCAAAAATAACAGTCTGACCGTGCTACAATGATGTGCACAGGTAAGAGACACCTCCACGAGTATCCACTTTGTGATGGGATTGTTTATTTTCTTCCCTTTATTTCTTCCTTTTGTATATGTCTCTTTTAAAGCATCAAATCAGCTATAACATGCCATTGGCACTTCTTTTATATCACAGCTCTAAAGAAACTTGTACATTAATGGCATTTATAGTAAACGAAACTGAAAAAGGTCAGCTACCTGAAAAATGCATTTTAGACTAAACGGCCTTACAATTATTAAGCCTTTTAAACTACTAGTAGATAATTTAATCAAGCTGCTGAAGAAAGCAAACCCATTTGTTGGTAAATATTTGAGGTATCTGCATCTCCACAGTAAGGATCACTGAAAACGTAATTCCTTCAGCAGAGTACATATCGCGAAATTGGATGCAGTTTATAACACGGTTTCTGGGTTTTATGCAATTACAGACAAAATAAAACCTCATAGACGTAACCAAGAAGCTGAACAAGTACAGTTTGTGACCAGTAGCCCTCGGAAAATAATTGACTGGTATTCATCTCCACAAAGAATAATGGTGCATACGCAATGTGGTTTTACACCTCTGCAGTCTGTGCATTTCTGGAGATTTGAACTATTATCTATCCCCCAGGTCTGCCTGGGAGTCATTATGTGGAATACCAGTCACTGTTCTGCAACTGAATACAGAACACCAGTAAGACTATTGAGGCTAGTGAGAAAAAAAAAGTCACCTCTATTTAATGTAACAAATGCTGGAGCCCGGCCTTTCCTCATTTTACATTCTGTATCCTTGATGTCTTCACTCCCCTGCATGAAATAGCGGAGCAATCTGACAACGGTTCTTTTCCTGTGTCCAAATACCATTAAGAGGATATTTTTCCCTGTTACTTTTTGTTGCTGAAACATTTTTGCTGTACTTCAGAACTGCATGTGTTCCCAGGGCTCTGATATAGCATTATTTTCTCTTTGCAGAAAAATTGTTGCCCCTTTTATTCACTTTCAAATTGAATTTTGTATCGATTAAAGACCCAGGCAGACTAGTGATATTTAGTTATCCATTATGAGAAAGCACCTTACAAAACACTTAATTTTCTATTACACTCTATATGTAGTGTTTTCAAATAATTGTATTGAACTTAACACTTCATTTTGTTCCCGCTGTAGAATTTTATAGGGTGGTCTTAAAAATATTTAGGAGCAGACATAATTCTTTATTAACTTTTTTAGATTTTAAAGTAATTCTTGCAGGGCTTCTTTGCTTTTATCCTTAATAATTTCTTCAGCTGTAGTTCAGAAAGTTTCACTGAACATGTACAGATGATACCAACCACGGTATCTTTAGCATGCTTAAACTTTGAGGAAGGACAATTCATGTTGAACCACTCAGGCTCACTCAATTTTTACCTGTTTATAAGTAAGAAACTACCCTGGTGTAAAGCTTCAGCTTCTTTACTGACTACAAAAATGTGAAATTATTCATTTCAGAACAAACATAATATCTCTACCACATGCCTTGAGACACTGCTTCCCATCTCTAAGCGTTGAATACACATTGCTGACTCAATAAAATCCATCGAACTTTATATGCCAGTTATTTTACTGCATGGTCAGGATCAGTTCAGTGATTCTTATGTATTGAACCTTATCCTTTCTGAGTCCTCTAAGAAACTGTGTTTGTCATCCTATGTTTTGTAAAGGGCCAGCTATCATCTTTCCTGACTAATAACAGTTTTAAACCACAAAAGGGGTGGCCAAAGGAAAACAAGGGGTTACATGAATGAAACACATCATAGAATCACAGAGTGCTTTGGATTAGAAGGTACCTTAAAGATCTTCCAGTTTCGATCCCCATGCCATGGGCAGGGACACTTCCCACTGGATCAGGCTGCTCAAAGTCTCATCCAAACTGGCCTTGAACACCTCCAGGGATGGGGCAGCCAGGACTNTAATAATGAACTTGCATCAAATCCTTTTCCCACCCAACGCCAGTTCCTTTGAGAATGATTGATGTGTCTCTCCCATTTAAGTACAGTTTGAATTGCAACTGCTAGGAAAAACAGAGAACAAGATATGGAAATAGACTTCAAATGATCAATTTTAAATACAACACTAGAGGAAAAGGGAAATCATACTTGAAAAACTCAGCCTTGTCTTCCAGGGATGGATGGGAAATAAAACCAGTAACAGTGACCAGCAAGGGTAATTAAATAACTGCTTAATTTAATGAAGTATTGTAAGAGAGCAAGGCAGTGCAATTCAGCTAGACTTCTTCATCCAAATACATTCCACTTCATCCAACCTCAGAAACTAGAAAATGTGTTGCTAAATTTAATTTTAATAACGTTCTTCAGTTAGAGAGATAGGGTGGTGCTGACAGGGTGTCAGCACAGTCTCACTCTTCAAACATCTTTTTTATCGATGACATTTTGATTTTCTGTACTGCAGGACTGGCGCAGAACGAAGTTCACAGAAACAAAAAAGGAAATATTAACAATACAGGAAAGAAGCAAGTAGCCCAGCGTTATAGTAGTGGCCTGAGGGCAGACTCAACGTGTTCTCAAGCATTTACCCAATGTATTTTCAAGCCTCTCACGCTTCCAGAGGCCTCTATAAAACACAGCCAATGTTTTCACTATATTGCCATGGTCATTGGCACAAAATACGTTCTGGAAAGAGCTGAGAATATTTTATTGCATGCCTTTAATAAGAAGTCACCTAGAGGTTCATAGGCTTAATAGTGAAAAAGGCCTCTGTTGTTTCCTAGCCCCACATACTCACCACACGAGCATCCTGTCTGTGCTCTACTCCTGTTACCCTGATGCTGAAGATTCTCTGAAAGCTTTGTAAATTAATGAGTTCCTCCCCACGGTCTGATGGGCAGATTACACACGCACACTTCCATCAGAGAACATCTACAACTACAGAAATGAATCAAAACTCAAAATAGATAAATGTCGTATTATGAGCACGTTTATATTATCCAAGGCTTCTTGCAGGAACTGAAACTTCGTCTTTATGCAATTCCTCTTATCATTTAGTTTGCAATATACTCCGAGCCAGTCAAACACTCAGGGTTTGCTCTGCCAAGATCATCTATATTCCAAAATCTCTTTATAGCAATGCTTTCAAAATTTCGAACATGGAACACCACCAAATCACAAAGTTATTTAAAGTGTGTCAGGTCACATTTACTACATGTCATTGACTTTCATGTATATGAAATGAACTGCTGGAGTCCACGTGAGCGCACGTACTCACATGTGTGCCTGTCTCTGCATATGTCTGCCTGGTTATTCCTTCACTGAGCCATGCTCTACAAGGAGCCTGACTTCTTTAGGTTGTATGTTTTATTGCACACAAAATAAATCTTCGCAGAACACCCAAGTTTGTTGTTTGGTTTTAAAAAAAAAGAGAGCGAGCTTGTTCCTGGCTTGTTTGTTCTATGCTACGCTACAAAAAAAATCAAACCAAGGAGTGTTATTCACCTCAGATTTTTCTTCCTTCTGATCTGTGGCAGTGACATAAGAGGATTCAGTTTTGACTCTTTTGGAAACTGGTGTCAAAACAAGTGCATGAGCAATGGAAGAAAAACATCCTTCTCCACCCTACGCACCTTGTTAGGATGCTTCAGCTTTTCTTTGGATGCAGCTCTACTGGAAGGCACCTGCAATTTCACCCTCAAGAATTTGTTCCTCGTTGATCTTTTCCTGCTGTAACAGCCAGTAAGTACACACATACTCAGGGGTCTTTAAACAAAAATAGTACCGAGATCATGAAACTTATTTCATGTAAGGGACAACATGGGAGATAAATTTTTCAATGTCTAAAAATTTGGGGGTGGGGGTGTAAACTATTTTACCTCTTTGGAACTTTTGGCTTTTTTTTAAATTTGCTTTTGGTTTAAATGTATTTTCTTACAGGCTATTTAGTATTTCAAGCAGTACGTATTTGTTACATTTTAAACAGTCAAATCCCTGAGCTGGAAAAAGTGCCCCCACCACTTGGGAACATGGTTATTTGAAACTTTTAGAGAGAATAAGCTGCAGCCACTGTTGCAGGTGTCAGAAGATGCTGCAGCCATGTCCACTCAGTTGGATAGTTTAGTCCAAGTTATGAGCTGGGGTATGGAAGAGAAAAAAACCATTTCTCTGTTTTCCTTTGTGTAAGTGCAAAACAAGGCACAAGATGAAGAGTGCTGTTTCTGAACTCTCTGAATCTCCAAATCCAAATCAACACTACTTACTATGGCTAACAATTCCTTAAAAATCAGCCATAAATACAAACCTGGGTTTGTTTTTCTCTTGTCATCAGTTCAATTACCTTTATCTTTAAACTGTGAACTATCCCCCAACTCTAAACTGCTGATCCTTGTAGTTTTAAGTTTCAGCTGGAAATAGCAGTACCCATCTAAAAGCTCACTTACATAAATTCCAAATTCCAAGTTATAAATATTAATCTTACCTATAAGAAAGGCACCTCATCCATTTCCCTCCTTCCAAACACAAACATTCAGGAAGTCAATAAAGTCAAATTAACCTTTTCACCATGGCCTGATTCACCACCTGTGCACTGAATGTGGCTCAAGGCATCCTCGCTCCCTTCCAGGGACACCAGAAGGTGCTACGGCTGAGGATATAACAAATGAGATATCAGCTCTTTGTGTTAAAAGTGTTTTCTGTCTCTGATAGTGGTACCTCTAAGAACTACCCAACGTTGACTCTTTGAATTGCTGCTGCTACCACCAAAAAGTGGCTCAGAAGCAGCAAACAACAGTGGTTCCCAGTGCAGCCAGTCTTGTTATCCCTTAACTAGCTGGGAAGGCAGGGAGTTGCTCTCTTGCACCTCCTGTGCCTGCCAGATGGGAAGAAAGCTTAAAGTTCGTATTTCAGTTTTGCTTTGTCTGCATATACCTCCTGCTGACTGAGTCTGAGCAAATGAAGCACATAGTTGTGTCTTTGGCTGGAAGGCTCAATGATGGCATTTAGAGAAGGAGAGAGATATAAGTGCAGAATATTGCAAATTAAAGTATCATAAATAGAATGTTAGACTACTAAGAAACCTCCTGGGTGTTTTAAATTTGTGCTTTTTACTTCTGACTCCTCAAGAGAAAAATCACAGACATGCTTTATCATTTAAATCTCTAACACAGCAAAGATCAAAGTTTGGTGCTGAGGAGTTCATACATTTGATGAGCTAATCAGCAGAGCTGGCTCAAGTACTGGGGGTATGTACAATACAAGCATCAAAAGCAAAAGACAACTAAAAACCACAGCTGTACAAGCACCTTGTGGCAATAGCATCATTTTAATGATCTAAACCAGGACTGGACACAACGTAGAGGAGTAGAATTTTCTACAGAGAACAAAGTAGCACTGCTGGGAGCAGGCAGTCCTTCCAGGACTCTTCCATCTCTGCTTATTTCAAAATTACTGTACGTGTACTAACTGTTATTTCAGCCTTCATGAGCTCTTTCTCTTCATAAGAGAGATAGAACAACAAACTCTCTCCCACATTTCTTGGTCATGTTCATAAGGCTTATGAGATCTCACCTTCAGCCATATTCCCCAACAAAAATATGCTAATAAGTTCAATATCAATATTTACATACAAAGCCATGAAAGGACATTCTTGTTTTGAGAAAAACCACTGCCATGTCTACTGTGGTGTGGGGAGGTATCTACACAAACAGACCTTTAGGTGAACTTGACCAAGTCACACGAGCAGAACCACAGCTCACACTCACATCCTGTTAAAGCCATCCAGACAAAGATGATATTTGAGTTTTAATAACTTCCCTGCTTTTCCGTCTGCTCCACAAATGACTGACAAACCTTGCCAGAAGCCATTTATAAATAAGACAAATCTAAGCTTTACAATCTCTATTAAACCAAGAACCTCCCAGAAAGAAATAAGGATGCACTGCAGTGCTGTTGTGGCAGATGGCTTAGCTGATACAAATCCAGCTCCTTCACTCAGGCAGTGACTTTTCTGTCACTACCCAAGGCACCTCATGGTCTACAAGCAGGATGTTCTGAAGTATTTTAAACAATAGAAGCCGCTTGAACAGTAAAAGCTATTATCTTACATTGGTATAAACTCTGAATAATCAGAAATCCTCCCTGTTAGGGCTTGAATTTTGTTCTTTTTTTTTTTTTTTAAGCTACCTAAAATTATAATGTGATCTGCCAGATGCCTGATGTGGAGTGCTGAACTACTGGGTGAAAGCTGAAGCTCCAGGCTTCACGTGTATCTGAGCTAGAGAAAGGTGCATTGAGGCCTTTTTACTTTTAAGTTGTAGCGTGAACAGCAATAAAAAGGTATAGATTAGTAAACAGCTCGGTTCACATTTTTAATTCACAAATGTCCTGCAACTGCCATTCCAGAATCCCCAAGCAGTTCATAAATGTAAGATGACAAAGCAATGCTAATATCTATCAGAACGTCATACATATGTATAAGGACACAAAGGAGAAGTCTGAAGATGGAAAAGCCAACGCACATTTTTTACACAAAGTAAAGAAGCCCTTGAATGCAAACCGGTGTACGCTTAGGACTCTTTCACAAATGTAGATGTAATATTGGGCCACGGTAATTTGTGCAGACACTAAAATGCATTTTTTTGCACAGCAGCCCATACATAACGCACAGAAAGCTTTACTTTGTTCAAGATCACACTGAGCCAGCAGGCAGAAAAATGTGTCCAACACAAGTTCTCATTGAAAACAAGGAACCTCATTGATTCCAGCCTGACAGATAACACAAGAACTCTGGCTACCTCAATGATGTACTGAAAATCATTGGAGGTTATAATAAAGCCAATGCAATAACGACAAAATTGCACTTTAAACTTCCAACGAGAGCCTGCTCATGCTTGTTCCCAAGTCCCAGCCTGTCTGGACAGGCTACCCTTCACGTGTAGCGTGGCGTGCACTAGACAGTGTGGCAGACAGACCTCTTCCCCCTCTGAGAGGCCCAAAGCAACAGATGGAGCAATTAGCTCCCTGCCCCACAATATTGCTGTTTTTTGAACTGAGGGTGCCAGGGAAGATAATTGCTTTCCCTGCTCTCCTGGAATATGCTGCATTGTTTGCTGACAAACTCTCTTACTCAAAACACACACCATAAAGCCCAGGGCAGTGAAGCATTTGTGTGCCTCTGAAAATGTAGCTAACGCAAAAATTCATCCCCAGTGCAACATCCAGCATTTTGAGGTAAGTCTCCAGCCATTCTGGCCGATAAAAAAACATTTATGTGAGATATACCAAAAATATTGCCTTTTTGCATACTAAAATAGAGACCTAAGAGATGTTTCCACCTCATTTTAACCAAAATTATTGGTCACTATACGATGTTCCTCAAGCAAAATGCCTACTATGCCTTAGGATCTTAGCGGCTGCATTTCAGCAGTAGGTAATTTAATTTATATTTAGCTTCATGGCATGGAGAGCAAATCTGAATACAAAATGATAATTAAACATTTTGAATTAATTACTATTATGGCCTTGACATTTAAACTTGCCCATTGCCTATAAAAATAAACATGAAAAAAGACTGTTGCAGATGCTTCAACCTTTTCCTTGTTTTTCTCTTCTCTTCTCTACATTTGTTTTGTAAAATTAAAGTAAAAAAACTTGCGAACACTTCACAACTTATACATTTGTTCGTATACCACTGTGCGCTGCAGCACTTAACATATTTTGGTTTAAGATAATTACAGGTTGAGGACAACAGAATTTTAAAATACCAGGTCATGCCATGTATCTAACTGAATTTTATCCTCTCAAAATAAGCCTTTATGCACTGCGAATTCATGCTAAAGTATTAGAGAGCACTTAGACAACTTCAGGGACAAGTTACCCAAGGTGATTCCCAGGGAGAATTCCCAGCAGACTATGCTACGAGTGAATCATTGCTCACAAAGCATCACACACATTGCTGGCTCCTGTTGAGCTTCTCATCCACCAGCATCCCTACGTCCTTCTCTTTGGGGCTGCTCTCAAGCAATTTTCCACCTAACAATTCATGCTCCACTGAAAGTCAATCTACTGCTTTGCAGCACACTGATGAGCATCACCTATAGTGTATTCTGTATCTTGAAATTATATGTACGGTGCCCCAAACTTCATTATGGTCCGTCCTTGAAGTTTTGCAACTCCGACTCCAATAGAATCAGATCATGTAAACCAGGCTTTTGCGGAACTCCAATGGCTTGGACAGAGAGTGTATGCCAAGTTCATGCTCACAGAAAATCAGTGAAGGACTGACACACAAGGAAATAGCAATATTGAATACAAAATAACATACTTTACTTCCAGCATATAGTATCCGGTACTATTTCACCCTCGCACAGTTCTCCTCTCTCACACTCCCCTCCTGGTGAATCCCAGTCTCTGTTCAATATTATTCAATATTCAAAGTCTTTCAATTATTTTCAGAATAGAGTGCCTGTCACAGTTTGGCCACTTGACTGTTGTTACTTTTTTTTTTTTTTTAATTGGAATAGCACAGACTGCAGAAGAAAAGCAAGCAAAAACCAATGGCTGCAGGAAATGCTCCAACATACTCGTTGCTTAAAACCAAGCACACATTTCTACCAGCCCAAAGGGCCTCTCAAGAAACACCTCCGTTGGGCCTACAGCCTGTCAAAAACATGATCTTCTGCAGGATCCGCACAGTTACATAGAGGAAATGGAGCATTATTTATAGCAAAGGGCAAACCATTATTAAGTCATTTGCATTGACTAGAAAAACGAATTGTTTCAAGATTCAGAGGACTGTGTAGCACAGTTCTGTTTCAATTCAGCATTAAATACTCTGGAAATCCTTGACAATTTTCCACACTGTGAGAATAGTTTTCTAGGATGTGTATAAACAGTAGGACATTAGTGGGAGAAGGACGTGCTGATAATGTTGTTTTACTGCTGTTTCAGAGTCTCTCTTTGTTGCACTGGCNGCACTGTTCTTTGCCTACAAAAGGTGAAATGACTTTTCTCTTTGTTGCACTGGCCCTTGCCTACAAAAGGTGAAATGACTTTTCTCTTTGTTGCACTGGCCCTTGCCTACAAAAGGTGAAATGACTAACAGCATTTTGAGAGTCAGCCAAAACCTGCTTTCACAATACCACATGTTCTTCTGCTTCCAAGCTGCAGCATCCAATTTCACCTGTCATCAAGGTGTTTATCTAGAAGGACTTTTCCATATTACCACCTTCTTCCACATACAAGCAAAGTAGTTTGTGTGGAAAATCTTAATTACAAGGTGTATATCTCTTAGTACCAGTGAGGGAAACCCATATGAGGCATGCACATCACTACCTCAGGGCTTGCCATTAGTTCAAGATCTCCTGCCCAAAACATGCTCCAGCCTGCACAAACCCAGCTAAAACAAACAAATAAAGCTTAGCATATCCATTCCCACCACACAAAGCAAGAGACAGGCTGCTAATCTGCTTTTATAGATAGAGAAAATGAAATGAAGGGAAGCGAAACTAGTCTGTATATTCACACCATCACTTCACACTTGCCCTCCCAGGCCTTTCAGCAATTCAGCCTCTCTACCTCAGCCACTTTCTTCCCACAAATCATTTGGAACTCAGAAGCAAAGGAACAAAGTCCCGTGAAAGAGAAGGGCACCTTCTGCCCCATTTTCTATCCAATGGTTTAGAAATGGCAGGTGGCACTGGTCACAGGGTAGGTGAGACTGATGAATCCCACAGGCACTGCAAGGTTTTCAAAAGTAGGTTTAGACAGACTTGTGTTCAATCTGTTCTTGTACCTCCCATCACTGTCCGCAGAACATGCCTCATGCCCCCAAAACAAAGGCAGATTAGTTTCTCCATTTGTGTCCCATATACTTGAATAGTTCTGTATTAACAATTGCCTTTGTCCTTTTTGTTCTGATGCTTCGGCAGACACATCAGTGACTTTGAGGGCTACACAGAGCCACATACATTAAAAACACAGCAGATTGTGTCTTGAGGTTACATCAATGCATGTGCAACCCCTGTGCTATATTGCTGAGTTAGACATGGAAATAGACTCAAGCTAGGAATACATATTTACCCCAAGCCAGTAGCAACTTTGAGTACTTGGAGAATGAGAGCTAAAGCCTAGAGTGTCAATCTATTTTCAGCAGCGATTACTAGCTTGAAATGTTCATTCAAGTCCAGGAACTCAGACTCTTGAAAATGATAAATACTCTCAATTATAATGGTGTGTGATTGCCTTTTCCATGACTGGTCCATAGCGATGGTCTCTACAGGGTCAGTGCCCTACAGCTCTGTTATATGTTAATCATATTGACTTCAATGATAAAATATGAGGCTAATGAATCCTGCTCCATGTGCTGTGTACCTATCTGCTCAGCAAAACTATTATCAGCCTATCAGAGATTTTTCTTTCATAACAGTAGCATTATTAATTTCTGCAAAGTGACAGTAATGCTGTGGTTGAGGATTCTCTCCCCTTCATTACTATTTTTCACATCACTCTGCAGAGCTTTAATTACATGATAAAAGTTTACTGAAAATATCTCAGCCCAGATTGTACATCAGCTATTCACTCCTATGACTGCTTTCTGCAATGGACATAAAACCATGTGTTGTAGGGTTTTTTTTTATGACAGGAATTCCTTTCTTTTATTGTAATCTTTTATTAGCTTTCATTCCTAGTTGTTCACTTTGATTTAAGGTACATCTTTCCTCTAGACTGACAAGACAGCATGAAACTGGCATATCAAAGCTAAAGAGTTATTTACTCAAAAAATGCTGGCTTTGAAGATGTCTTTTTTTTCCCCTTACAGTCTTTCGAAGTCCAGTGCATGCAACTCCTCATTGAGTAAAATTACTGCACTCCTCATATAGCTGCACTTTGGTCATCTGTGATCCAGCTCAAGCAATTTATAAAGCCCACATAAAAGAGTTAACGCAAAAAGCCATTCCCTCAGAGTTAAAAACACACAGTGAGGGTTTATGAGGAGCAGCATAAAGAAAAATATATGCATGAAGACCATCTTCATGCAGTATGGCCCTCCTCATTCATACCACCTTTGGGAGAATGGCTGGCTTTGGACTGGCCGGAGCAGGAACAACAGCCCCTTGACACGATGATCATAAAGGTCTGTGTTCTTCCCCTGTTCTTCTCGGTCTTTGACTAAAAATTCTCAGCTTGCATCTTCCTCACTCATTACTCCCCCTCCAACACACACTAATAGCTGGCACCGCAACATTAAGAATGAGGAAACTTGGACTCCCAGTTAGAAGAGTTTTTTGACTAAGAAGAACAGTAAATAAGGGATTCCTGTTAACTGGTGACATATCCCACTACAGGCCATGACAAATAAGAAATAAAATCAATCATAGAACAAATTAGGCTGGAGGAGATACAGCCAAAGCACAATTAACTTCAGAGTTACATTAAACTTTGAAATTCAAACCAGTCCATTTCTTCTGGTCCTCTCACTGAGCACCTCCAAGATGCTTCGGCTAAATCCTGTTGATTACAACTGTTATTCAGTCATTCACTTGCCTGCCTCCCCTCAGAACCTTACATATGCTCCTCTTACAGGTACAGCAACCAAAGCTGCCACTAATCAATCAAGTCCAAACTGTTCATGAGTAGCAGATTCAACTAGGAATCTTCTCTCTTTGGCTGATCCAGCACCTACAACCCAAAATTATTCTTGCTACTCTCCAAAAACCTCTTGGATTACTTGCATCCTGGCATGCTGCTCTTCCAAGAGATGTCAGCGTGATTAAATTTCTGCATGAAAACAGCATTTCCAAAAAACTCCAGTAAAACACAGGCTTCCATGGGACCCCACAAACAAACTGCACACCTGCCAGTCCATAGCTCAATGTTATTAATATGACCTGAAGCCACTTACAGGGATTGACATTCCTCCACATTAAAATTATAATAGCAGAAAAAAGTTAGCATATAAGGTTTTCTTTCTTTTTTTTTTTTTTCTGGGGAAAGAAGGTAGCCTTTTTTTTTTTTTTTTTTTCCCACTCCTCAAGAAACAAGAAAAAATAAGTTGAGCATATGCTGCTCATGATCTTGGAAAGGGGAAATATCTCAACACCCTCCTTATTCCTTGATGTTAGGGAGGTTTGCCAGGTTCTCCCTGTTCCCATTCACACTGGAGTTGCACTTTTTCTTTGTCAGAGCGGAGATCGACTATATGAAATTCTGACAGTCTTGACAGCATCATGTGTCTTCCCAAGCTTTCCAGCCCAAGCAAGGAAAAAAAATAAAATGAAAATTCAGTATTATTCCATGACTCAGTGAAGGGCAATTTGTATGCAAGTCAGCACGGCAGTTTGGTTAACTTATCAAATTTTTACGCCAAAACAGCACTCTTAGGACTCTGACCTTCTGCTCTCTAAAAAGAAGGGAGATTTCTTGCATCACTTTTGACAGGTTTTCCTTAAAAACTGCAAATAGAATTCAAGCCTGGAGGATGATAAGAGGCTATGGAAATTAAGATGGAATGTAATTTTTGTTTAAAATCTAACCTGTATCTTGTTAGTAGTCTGGAATACAGAAGTTTGTCACCTGCTTTGCTGCTCAATACACCAAGCAAGGGGCAGTTTGCAACTGAGAACTGTCTTTTTTTAAAAATAAAGCAAGCTCACAACATCAATCCTGGAACCTGCTAAGTGATTTTACATGGACAGGTTGGTCACAGTCCATGACCAACTGGGTGACACAGAATTTTCCCATGCGTCTCAGAAATGCAGAAAACTTCCATTACCAGCACGTGTCCATTAAATTCCACAATGCCACACTAATGTACACCTGTTAAATATGTGTTCCTATAAATATGAATAAAGACTCCTACTTTAATGCATTCTGATCCCCCTCCCTACACCTTCACATCTGAGGCAGATGCAGCCTCTGGAAAAACAGATTTCTTCCCTGCATCCTCAAAATGCATAGGACTGAAGGTAAAATAAAAAAAGACTACATACACCAGCAAGGCACAAAGGACAGTCCAGTCTCCAGTAGATTAAACCACGGACAACTCTGAACTCATCAAGTCCTGGGCTAAGCGCTGTGGTCAGCAGAAGCACAATGACATTTAGGATGGCCAACATGGGAAAAATTGCTCCTGCCATGCAGCTATCAGGTAATTGCATGTCCAGCTGGTTACTGCAACGACACGTGGTTCTTCCACAGCGCTGTGCTACCAGTGACATGCACGATAACATGTTTTCTTTGGCTGTTGTATTTTGATAGACGCAGCTCTACTGTTTTCATAGAGAAGGAGCAGTATTCTATGGTAACGGTTTTTTCCTCTTGAACAACTGTTAGGTTCACCTGTATCGCTAGGAATTTTAGTATAACTTGCAGACCAGGTCCATATTCATAACAGAAAAATAAACTGCAACCATTGTCAGCAAACTTGTACAGTTAGTTGCAACCAAGGTTTCCCACATAGTGCTTCTGAGTTCCTGGCCCTAATGCATACTTAACCCCTGTCCTTACCGAAGGCAACAAGCTCTCACATCATTTGATACTGCAACAGAAGCTCAGTAAGATTAGTCTCAGGGTGAGTAACCGCATTTCTCAACCTTTTGAAAGTATGGAGAGTGAAAGGGGAATGGACTGATGGGGCTTTCAGGCTCCTGCTGCCCAGGGGTAACAGAAGCAGTTCCATCTCACCACTGCTTCCTGAGCCGCATAAAACACAGCAGTTCCACCCCATGCCAAAAGCAAAAGCAACACTGCAGCTCCAGCAGAATTTTACCCCTCTGCCCATCTGAACTGAAAAGAAACATCGTAAGCATAGAAATATGAGCCATAATCTAATTCTGTCCCTGAGAGGATTCTAGTTTATTCTAAAAACCTTCTTTACCTGGAAAAAAAACAACCAAAAACACATATAAGTAATTATTAGCTAGTGAGTTCCTCAAGAGATCTACACAAAATCCATTACTAACCTAGCAAACTGTAAAGATTTTTATACTCCAGCGTTAAAGAAATTACAACACTGTAAAACCCACAAATCTTTCACCACTCAACTTGTTTAATAATGGAACCTCACTTCAATGAACAATAGACAATAATGACTATATTAATAATTAGATTTTTGCTTCCCATCTACCTGCCTCTGCAGAAACAGAGAAGTCAGATTTATACTTTTTTTTTTGAGAATTACCATTTCTTTTCCTCTATTTAGAAACAAATGTAATTACTTCGACTAAAGAAGACAGAATTAGTTCTGCAGCAGAGTCAAAACATGCATCAACACTCATTTTCTGTAATTATTTCACAAGCAGCACTGTCTGGCATCTTTCTCAAATGAAAGGAGTTTTCAAAAGGCCTTTGGCTACTTAATGAGCAGCTCACAATTACAGGCACAACTGAAAAAAAATAAGGGGTGGGGGAAAGAAGAAGAGACTTACTCTCATTTAATCTACTTTTTTAGTGCCTGCTTTTAAACAAAAAAATAACTTCTGAGAACAAGATGAACCTCCTCATAACCTCAGTTTTCTACTGTACTCGACAGACAGTGAGAGTATCCAACAGGCTCTTCCAGGACAGAGAAGTGTCATGGCTGGGATATAAATAAATACTGTTTATAGCCATGTTTCACTTCCTAGTAATGCTATTTTGGTAGCATCCTCAAAAGTGTGTTGTGATTAATCATAAATTTCTAAAGTGATCACTTAATCGAGTTATTGCCTAGACAGAGAAATCACCCACTATTCCCATATTCTAGGTGAATTAACACATCACAAATGTTCACACTTAAATTGCTTGTAGAGTTAAATATAATTAGTAAAACCAAGAGTGGCGTGGGCCAATATTAAAGAAGAGATGAGAGAACATCTCTGCATTAGTTAAAAGTCAGTGGCATTAGTTGGGGCAGTTAGCATCACAGGCCAGAAGGAAAGTCCCTGCGGATGATTTTTGCTTGGATTAGCAAGGAACTTTGCCTCTTCTGTACGGTAGAAGCCAGGGACTGGAGGAATTAAAAAAAGACGGGCAAGAGGAGACAAGCTGCTCTTGTCAGCCAGATTTCTCTCTTCTCTCATCAGTCTTGAACCAAAATAAAATGTGACATTAGGATGACGAAAGGCTATTCCCCTTCCACAAGCTTCCTAAAAGAAGAGGCTCCAAAAGTCCTATGTATTCTTACAGCCTCCACACTCCCACACAAATTCATCACCTTGCTGACACCCAGAGCCTGACAACTCCTGCCATGAGCTTTTATGAATTAAAAGAGCTATTTTAAATTCTAATAATGTAGCACAGTTATTACGTTATTTTTATACTCCTCTGCACTTCTAAGACAAACTTTGAGTCTCCTTACTTCCCAAATAAGTGCTTTTAAGGTGCAGAGAAGTAAAGACTATGCTCCAGTTCCCTGTTCCATTCACTTAAGTGATTACAGAGTAATTAGTACCGCAGAACAATATATTAAATTGAAGGACTAAGGAGTCAAATATTCAAACTGAAGACAGACAAGCAACAAGTGCTTTAACAGTACAAAACTCTAGTAAGTAAAAATCAAAGAAACACTTTCGTGTTTCAGGAGTTTTAAACTCAGTTCATAGCAAGACTAGCTTTGATTTGGCAGGGAAAAAATTAAATTTTTAAAGATAAACCTGTAGCATCATGGAAGATTTGTAAAATGGTGTCAAACAGTTTGCCATAAATTAAGGGGATATTCATTGCAGCAAACTATCATAAGATCTCCGAACCAGATACCTAAGCAGAACAGAAATTTGGATGTTTCAAGAACTGAAGATGAATTTTAATGACTTAAGAGAAAATTGAGAAGTGAAATTGCCTTTCAAATCTTCTTCCACGGCAGTTAATGCTTCAAACTGCCACCTACTATACAAGGCAAAACCTCATTTTGTCTCATCTTGGGATGGCAGAACCAGTAACTAAGAATCCAGATGAGAACCTGTGCTGCATTTTAAATGTGCTCGTGACAGCTTGGGCCAGGAGTCAGACTTAAAATCCACATTTGCCACAGATTCTATTTATTTTGTTTTAGAAGCTAAGCCAGGTTATTCAGTTTCAATGAAGCTGCTTTCTCTACCATGTGCATGGATAGGAAGGAAGCTGCTCAGTTTTCTAATTAGTCTTTAGAGTTTGTTTAGTATTTAGCATAAATAAAGGTCACAGCTTGCTGACCCTGCATTGAGCTACATCCAAAATGCAAAAGAAAAGACTCTGATTTCAATAAAGCACAATGCACAGGGCTAAAGACTCTCTGAATGGGCTACGGGCCAAAAAGTAATCAATCAGTAAATAAAAGCAAAGTGGCAATAAAAGCACCACTACCAAATTCTGGGACTAACAGATTGGGACAGTTATTTGTGTGGATGCCCTCAACCATCTCTCCTTTTACAGACACTCCTCTGTCCCCTCCTGCCTGCTGAGCTGCTCCTCATAGTTCTGAGCCCTTCTGGGAGGAACCTCCTCACACACAACAAATCTGGGATGGGCTGCTGAGCCCCAAGCAGCCCTGGCCTTCCCTCCCCTCCTCTGGTTGTGGTCCCAGCATCCAAGTCAGCACGATCTGTTCTCCAACCAAGGGCCCACATCACGCTCTCTCCTCCTCCAGCATGACCCAGCAACCAGTGATTGATACAGGCAAGTCTGGCTGCATCTGCCTCACCAGGGTGTTTCGATGACAAACTAGTCCCCTAAGGAAGATTTGCCAAACTGGAATGCGATATGTCACCAAGTTTCCACAGTCAAAGGCAGTGACAAGTGTGTCCCAGAGCGCAGAGTGTTAGTTATATCAAACATTGCAGCCAACGTGTTCTTACTCTCTCCGTTTCCAAATGCACCATAATATTTATTGCCACAACATCGTTCCCCATCAACCCTTTAACTATCTCCTACGGAGTCTAATTAAAATGAAGTATTGTAACTTACCAGCATCACTTGCATCCTATCGATAGATACTTGCAGATGTTATTATACAGAAATTAACTCCTCACTACTGATTAACACAGACGGCTTAACAGAAAATTTCTATATTTTCCTCATTATACCTTAAACTTAACATTCTGACAATAGGAAAGTTTAATTGCTTCTCTCCATTATAACTACTTTGCTAACATTTCATACTTGAATACCAGTGCTTAGAATTAGGAAACAATTAGAAGTTTCCTCCTCTGTCATCAGCTGCTTCAGTCTCAGACACATTGAAAACAACACAGATGTGTGTCTGCTTGTTCGTGTCTGCACCTGCAGGATGGAAAAGGGCAAAGGATACTCATTGGGTTGCCAGGATTTAGTGCAATAATTTAACAGTGATCTTACCACATTTTCTGCCTCGTCCTGTATTTATTAGAATTGTATCAGGGCATCTGAGACCCAGATAAAGATCGGGTTCCCACAGCATAAGCAGACAAGAAACAGATTCTATTGAGCATCTTTGTATCTTATGGCACTCAGAGTAAGCATCGCTTTCTCTAAACAATATGCTGCAGAAACAAAATGTTTCCAACTTATGTTTAAGTAATAAAGAACACATTATATCGTATCAAATAATGAGATCTTCCCCAAAGTGGCTTCTAAGCAAGTGAGACTGTTTAGATATTAAAATGCCATACATTTTACTCACAAGGCTNCTGGAGGTGTTCAAGGTTAGGTTGGATAGACCTCGGGCAGCCTGATCCAGTGGGAATTGTCCCTGCCCATGGCGGGGGAGGGGTTGGAACTCGTTGATCTTTTAAGGTCCATTCCAACTCAAACCACTCTGTGATTCTATGATTATAAGTTATCTCCCCTCCCTACAAATACATATTAATTCAAATTTAAGTCTCCAGGCAGCCTAACACCCCAGGTACGAAATTATATCTAATGAACATTATAATGGTTGAATTAATATTTGAAAATACCTTTATACCATGCCATGGAAGTTCCTAAGAAGATTAATTATAACCAAAAGGTCTTAGACAGACAATACCGCCTTCAAGATGAAACAATCTGTTCCACGATGTCTCATCCTCCTAGGACAATAACTAGAATCTGGAGGTAGTAGGACTCACTCCCCACCTAACATACCAGTCAAAGCAAACAGGCACACAAGAGCTGAAAGCTGGCGTAGCACTTAAAGGAAACAGAGATCTGAGACTATGCTTTGAGGGAGAAGAATCTGAGATCTTATTCCCATGAGGCTGAAGCACCAGCTAAGCTCTGAAATTCAAATACTTCTTTTTCACTAGAAGAGGGATAATAAAATTTAAAGAAAAAAAAAAGGAAAGAGAAGCGAGAGATAATAATGTAGAAGTTGAATGGCACGTAACCCAGAACTGCTATATTCACTGTGAACTCAATATTTCAGACATCTATCGTTCTTTCCCCCTAAATTAAACACTGCATATTATTAATATCATAATAGCTTCGTATTAAAAAACAACACCCCCAAAATAACCAGAACTACCATACATTAAAAAAAATCTCACACAATGCAATGTAAATGCTACCAAGAAGCTGCGATTCTGAAGTTCATAACAAAATTCCCCTTAGAAATGTCTTTCTAGTGCTGTACATGCTAACACCCATGTTGTCTCAGCAATGTAGAACGTGTAAATCTTTGAAGATCACACTGACTGGCACAGCTCCTGAGGTTCCTGTGCTTCTCCTCAAGCAGACAACATACTACACAGAACAAGGTTCCCTAGATAGGAGAGAATTTTAGCATAAGCAAAGCTAAAATTATTCCAAGCGATATAATTTGTCTGGTACCTTTGCAAGAGGCTCACAAAGCTCAAAGGAATTATTTGAGCTGGTTGTGATCAGTAAAGGGCACAGTGCTGCATATTTCCAGCAGCAGAAAATGCATCCCTGGTGTTCTATAGGATCTCTGGAACAGGTACCAGATCTTCTGTCATTTCCCCTCCAGCACAGCAGAAAGAGAAAAAATTGAGGGGAATCTTCTTTCTCAGCAACCTTTTGAGGCTGGAGAAGAGCACTTCCAGCCAGGTTCTCAGTCAGGCACAAAGCTCGGGCTCCACATCCTACCAACCGTTGATTCTCTTGGGACAGGACACTAGGGCAAAAGGGGATTAGATCCAGTAAAGTTGTTTGAGCAACATCACCCACTCTCTTTATTCACAGAGCTAGTCATACACCTCACCCCTCTGTACAACTAAAATGAACTCTCTTTTTCCTCTGGCAGGTCATCACAGGGAAAGCTGTCAGGTTTGACTGACTAAGGAAAGGTCTTCCCTCTCGAGGTGGAGTGATGGAGAGGAAGAATATAGACAGCAGCCTGAAAGCAGGGGGTCAGTGCCAGCAGCTTTGCATGCAGAATGAATCAGTGATTTGTGGCTGTCACGTGCTTGTGAAAATATAAACAAAAAGAAGGCTTAAAACCAAAAACCAGACCATATTTACTGAGGGTCTACCGTAGAATGAAGAAAGATAGCTGGTTTCTGATGGAGGATTTTTGACCTCTTTGGACCAACAGCACTGTAACATTCATAAATATCAGAAAAGCAAAGCAGAAAGGATTTTTAAAGATAGACCTGTCAACACAATCTGGGAATCGCTCTGCTTTGGTGCCTAGAATACGACCATGTTATTGTTATTTCTATGCTCTGAATACAAAACAAGGCAACCTGCGGTGGTGTGAAGGGTGCCCAGAGCATCTCACGCTGTCCTCATGCTCTCAGGAGGGAACAGATGGAGTGCTGCAGGCTACAATTTGCTATTTCAGCCTGACTCCTTTAAGGAAGACAACTGTAAAGAAAATGCTGAAGGTGATATACCAGCAGTGCTTTGGCCCTTAACCCAAGGGAAAACCCAAGGTAGGATTTGTTTCATAAAATCTTAAAGGTTTTTGTGTTTAAAAGCATTCCTATCTGTCAACACATGAACATGAACAGGGGTAATGCCATTTCATGATTCCTGTGCAAATCTCATGCACAACAAGGCAGGTTTTGTCCTCCTCTGGTGACTACAGGAGATTTCTGCGTGATGTTTACAAAGTCTGTAACTCAGGCAGCAACTTAATCCTGTCCTGTTTTTTTCCCCCCTAACCTCTAGAGGATAACCTGCTTTTAGAGTTATTTACCTGCAATAGGAAATACGTGGTCAGCAGGATAATGCATATGTCTAGGTAGGCAGGTCTGGGTTAAGGAAGGAACTGTTAAGATTCGCTGACAATCTAAAAGGTTCAAACAATCCAATTGAAAGTGGTCAAACAGACAAAACTGTGCCAAATGGGATGTTAGCAGAGGACAGGTGTGACAGGGGGAGAGAAATATATCAGTGCAAGAAAAGCTGTTTTATAGGGACCAAATGTTATAGATTTTAGTAATGTAGGAGGAAACTTGGACCCTGATTTCAGAGCTCAAATACAGGGGTAGAAAACATCATTTGAAGGGAAGAATAGAGTAAGCTGAAACAACCTCACATGCAAAACCTGTTTAAGAATGAGGCAGAGACTGAGGAGCAAAAACATGCATATGCACATCTAAAACTTTGTGGTCTTCAAAGCAGCGATCAGATGTTATTTCATTTATAAAACCCTGTCATATGCACTTTGAATGACAGACCATTCTCAACGCAAAAGCCATAAACCCAGAGTTACCCTAACTTAGCACTCTGAGAAATCACACACTTCAAATCCCAGACTGACAAAGCATCAGGTCCTGGGGCAGCTGGACCCAGTGGGAGATGGGACCACCCTGACAAGGACCCAATAATGATTAGGGACTACCAAGGACCCAGAAAATGTCATGGCCTGCAGAGGTCCTGAGAAGTAGTAGGGTGGACAAAGACATAAAGTCTTCCTGGCTGTTGAAACCCAATTACTTTTTTTTCAGATTCCATGGAAGAGTGGCCATAGCTCTTCTTCAACAGCAGAGAACATCTAGGTCAGGCATGGGCTGATCGAAACCCCCATTCCACAGCCTCCGTACCTCCAGTGGGAGAGAGCAGAGAACTGTTGCCAGGCCCACAGCCCCAGGAGACGTGGATCTCAGCTGGTTAGAATGGTCACAGATCAGACTCAACTACAGTATAACACAAGGTCCTGCTGGAGAGGTGATTGGAGCTGGTTTTTCCCCAAGCTGCAGGCATGTCGTGAGGACTCTCTCCTTGGGACTAGGACACAAACCAAGGAAACTTCTTGGGATTCAACACCCTCATCCTCCTTTTAGTGAGTGATTATTTCTTCTAGATATACCCTTGAGTGAGTCTTCACCCCTTTAGGTGAGCATTTCAGCCTTCTAGGTACTCTTGAGAGGGAGATTTCCTTTTAGAGTGAGTGAGTGTGCACATTTTGGATCAACCTTCGAAAGGGCTGCTCACAAAACTGGAATTTTTGAGGAAGTCGTGTAGCAATATTCCTGCCTGACATGTGAACTTGTGGTTTACTTTGTTGGATCACTAAGTGACTTTGGTCTAAATGGATCTTTATTTTGAGTGGCTGGTTGTTTCAAAGTGCCTCTGTGACAGGTTGCAGTCCTATTTCTGTGCAGTAGCAACATGGAATCCCTGCCTCATAGCTGCCAGCCCTGCCTTCCCTAGGTCAGAGGAAGAGTGCAACTCTTTGAACTGAAAAACTAATCTACAATTCTAGATCTCAGATGCAACTGTAGAAACTTCCGATGCCTCCTCCCCAATGGGTCATATTGCTCTTACAGTATTCTTAGTAATATTCATAAAAAAAAAAATCTAACATTCCAGTACGACAAATAGCATAGTGCCTCGTAATCCTTTATTTCATGAATTTACACTGTGATTTCACAAGTACTTCTGTAGAGACCAACACTGCCAGGTCTGAAATTGTGTAATCACAGACACACTGCAACAATCACAAAGAAACGCTGAATTATTTGCATGGTGTCTTTTCACACCATAAAGGAGGGNCAATATTCCTGCCTGACATGTGAACTTGTGGTTTACTTTGTTGGATCACTAAGTGACTTTGGTCTAAATGGATCTTTATTTTGAGTGGCTGGTTGTTTCAAAGTGCCTCTGTGACAGGTTGCAGTCCTATTTCTGTGCAGTAGCAACATGGAATCCCTGCCTCATAGCTGCCAGCCCTGCCTTCCCTAGGTCAGAGGAAGAGTGCAACTCTTTGAACTGAAAAACTAATCTACAATTCTAGATCTCAGATGCAACTGTAGAAACTTCCGATGCCTCCTCCCCAATGGGTCATATTGCTCTTACAGTATTCTTAGTAATATTCATAAAAAAAAAAATCTAACATTCCAGTACGACAAATAGCATAGTGCCTCGTAATCCTTTATTTCATGAATTTACACTGTGATTTCACAAGTACGTCTGTAGAGACCAACACTGCCAGGTCTGAAATTGTGTAATCACAGACACACTGCAACAATCACAAAGAAACGCTGAATTATTTGCATGGTGTCTTTTCACACCATAAAGGAGGGAAGTGAACTTGAAAAAAAAAAAAGCAAAACTCACAACCCAATCTTTAAAATATTGCTGTTTCTGAAGCCTAAAGTGCTCTGGAGGATGTTAAATGAAGACACAACCCATTCCCTCCAACCTCACACAGTGCTGACCTCATGGCTAAAAGACTTTTGAGCAAAAAATTCTCTTTTGCAAATGCTCAGGAGAGCAATGCAGATAGCAGATTAAGAAACCTTCAGTCATCTTTGCTAGACAAAGAGCAAATTTCACAGAACATACATAGATTTTGTTATTAATTCATTTCACTGTCATCTTTAGCCTGGAGAAGAGGAGGATGAGGGGAGACCTCATTGCTCTCTACAACTACCTGAAAGGAGGTTGTGGAGAGGAGGGAGCTGGGCTCTTCTCCCAAGCGACAGGGGACAGGACGAGGGGGAATGGCCTCAAGCTCCACCAGGGGAGGTTTAGGCTAGAGATTAGGAGGAAGTTTTTCACACAAACGGTCATTAGGCATTGGAATATGCTGCCCAGGGAGGTGGTTGATTCACCTTCCCTGGAGATGTTTAAGGCACGAGTAGACGAGGTCCTGAGGGACATGGTTTAGTGTTTGATAGGAATGGTTGGATTCTATGATCTGATAGGTCTCTTCCAATCTGGTGATTCTATGATTCTATCTGCATCATCTGAAATTGAGATTCAGGTATATTCTGAGTTTCTACTGCTCCTCCTACTTCCCCTCAACTCCCATCGTTTTGGAAAAGTATGGCACCTTGTTGCTGGTCTTTAAATTCTAGAATTGGCTTCTAGCTGGAACAAATGCTAGAGTACAGCAGTGGATGATGAACCTTTAGACATCTAGCATAAAAAAAAACCAACCAGAAGATAAGCTTGAGCATCTCCATAAAAATAAGAAAGGATCCACTGTGCTAGGCACACTACAAATTCCGTCCTAACAAGCTGACTATGTAAGATAAAAGGTGAATATTTCAGAACAATGTCTTGCAAATGAGAGGAGGTGGTCAAAGGATATGATTGCAAGGGGAACATTATGGTTTAGAAATTAATATATGAGCAAAAATTCCTTCATTTTAAACTATTGTTGTTTCAAGAAATGCACAAAGTGAAGGTGATGAAGGGCAAATATTTTAGCGCAAATTGCTCTAACCAGAAAAAAATAAAATAAACCAACCAAACTCTTTCCCTGAAAAAAAGCTCAACAGCATTGAAGCAATTCAGAACACAAAACAGACTCCAGCAAAGAGTATGTTGTTTGAAAAGGTTTTTTCTAATATCTTGCAACAGAGTAAAAATATCCCACCTCTCCCTTATTTTTAGGTTCTTACATTGTACTTTTAACATGACCTTTGCTTAACACACCTGCACCACAGGCACTGCTCTGCCTTCCCCTCTATCCCTAAACACACTTAGGTTTAAAATATCTCAGTGTTTTACTGCCAAGTGACACCCACAGAGAAAAGGCAAGAAAAACAAGCTGATAATGGTTGTATGCCTTCTACGTCCTGGAGAGTAACAAGATAATATTTACTTTTAGCACAGGCCACCACGACCAGGTTTGGAGATCATTTCATAGAATCATAGAATCATAGAACAGAATGATAGAATCATAGAATCACCAGGTTGGAAGAGACCCATCGGATCATCGAGTCCAACCATTCCTATCAAACACTAAACCATGTCCCTCAGGACCTCATCTACTTGTGCCTTAAACACCTCCAGGGAAGGCGAATCAACCACCTCCCTGAACCACCTCCCTGTGCAGCCTATTCCAATGCCCAATGACCCTTTCCGTGAAAAACTTCCTCCTAATCTCTAGCCTTGTACCTTTTCTTGGTACAAGCAAGAGCATCTTTTACATTGAGACGTGCACAGACACACATAAGGATAGACAAACTCTCATTCATACTAAAGAACCCAGTCTGATCACCTGGAGCACTGACACCAACCTACGAGCCTCAGTCCAACCGTGCTGCCAGCAGCATGAAGTCTTGGATGATGCAATATTAAGTCCCTGACTGGCTGCAGCAAAACATACCAACATTTTAGAAAGCACCTGTTTGCACAGAGTGCGATTCCAACTCTTTTACACTGAGATATTTGCTTCCATGTGAAAATAAGTAAATATTTGCTCTGCTGTGCCAGCTGGATCAGGGGAAAGCTATAAATTGCCTGAGCCGTTCGTAGAGAGGAGAAGGCTGGCAGAAGGTGCATATCTGGAGTTTGCATGCACAACACTAACTAGAAGTAACAGCTATTGAAAACAGCTTCAGAACATAAGCAGGAACACCAACAGTAGATAAAAAAACTCATCTTCACGCTGTGGATTTTACATCAAGTATTGCAAAATTCATCTTTCAGCTCTGTCATTTGTGATTTCTCTAGCAGGGTAGGGCAGAGGACAGTCAAGAAAGTTGAGTTTTCACATAGGAAACTTAAACCAGTCGAAGCGCATTGTCAAGTGATTCAGAAGAATCGTAGAACAGTTTAGGCTGGAAGGGATCTTAAATCCCATGGTGTTCGAATCCCCCTGTCATTGGCGGGGACATCTCCAATTGGATCTGGTTGCTCAAAGCCCCACCCAGTCTAGTCTTGAACACCTCAAGGAAAAGACCCTAATGCAAGTGTTGAGGGATGGGAATCCATGCTTACACGAAACTTTACATTTATCACCCAAAACCCCTTCTGATCACCACAAAGGAAATTACAGCATGTAAAATTGATTTCTGTCCATCACGAATGTAACATGCAACACTTCACACTCGTATTTTGATCTACTGCATGTATTGAGAAAAACCTCAAAGACCTTTGGGCTGTAAAATGCAGCAAGTGCATCTTCTGTCTGATTTGGCATAGCACACTTTGAATTGTGTAAGAAATTAAAAACCATGAGTGTATATTTGCTTTCAGGAACCATTTCTTTAGTGACAGTGAGATTCTTTCTGCCCATGGAACTTTTTGCAGAGAAATATGTTACAAATGCAAAAATAAACACTATAGCAAAGTGACCCATAGAGCAGGAAAGGGTGGAAAGATCTACTTAACAAATAATCCAGCTGAAAAGAATAAAAACAGCTGGGAAGAACTGGTGTTATACATATGCAAGTTCATACGTAAGATAATTTAAGAGGAGAAATACTGCACTAAAATCTATCATCACACTTTTCTGCCTCACTCCCTCCCCTGTTAAAAAAAGACACCATAATGCCAACAGTTTATCTTCCTATTAAAAAGCATTACTAAAATAAATTTATCACTTGAAAGCCTTATCTTCAAAGTGGCGAACGCCCTTGATATATAATCTAATCTTTCAAGCTCAAAGATTTTCGTCAATCTTCATTAATTGACAAATCAACTTCTGGGGTGTTGGATCTATTTGCCAGACCTACTTCCCTCCTACTTCTTTTTCATTCTTAGGAGATGCTAGAAAAACTTCCAGAGTGCCAGAGGGAGGAAACTGTGACGTTAAGGCTTTCAAGCTTTTATTATCTTGTGAATTGTGGTCTCACTATAAACTCCCTTCCACTGGTCTCCGCACCAAGATTTTAGCTGAACAATTTGAAGGATTATTTGCAGCTAAAATGAGGATTTACGGATCTTGAATGAAATACATTGCAATAACAACTGTCAGCCTGATTTTGATGCTCAGGTCTATATGCCTTTCCAGCAATATTTGAGTACTTTGATATGGTCACAGCTATGGTCTACTTGAATAATATTTCTAAAGTCATAAAATATTCCACTGCTTCATAATTTTAAAGAGTCTAGTCTATGGGAAAAAGAATAATGAAAAAGCCTTTAAGCTTTTTAGCATGTAAAACTAAAAAGCAAAAACTAGTTTCAAGGAGTTGAAAGCATTTCCTTTTTCCTCACTGCAGTCAGTGGAAAAACAAATAATTAAAATGCTGACTAAGTTTATAACTTCTACCCAGTCCCATGGCAATCACCTGGATCTGAACGTGGAGACAAACTTCTCCTGTGTGCATGCTGGAGCACTGGAACAGGCTGTGGAGTCTCTTTCTCTGGGGATATTCAAACTCGCCTGGATGCATTCCTGAGCAACCTGCTCTGCGTGATCTTGTCTTAGCAGAGCATTTGGACTGGAAGAGCTCCAGAGGACCTTTCCAAACTGACCACTCCGTGGTTCTGTGATCACAATCAAAAGCTACTGGGGAGACTGGGAGTCTTTGCTTCTCTACCTGTGTAGTGAAAACTGAAAATACAAAGGGATACCTGAATCCCTGGTTCGCTTCTGGTTTGGTTATGTTCAGATACTGTAATGTAATGTCATAGAAATGTCTATGGGCAGAATAGATGGTTAAAAAAACATGTAAAATTCCACTTTTGAGCTCAACCAGTAAGGAAATGGAAAGTTCTTGTGCAGAAAGGCACACACACGGGTACAAAAAGCGTTTTGTACTCTCATACTCCATCTGCTGGTTCTGCAACAGTATTTAAGACATCAACATGCTTTCTTATTTTATTTTCAAGATGTGCTCATCTGGCTAGGTTGGCAAGCGTTAAACAAGAAAGCATGTTCATCTCAATATTTCAGAGTCCATCGGGGGGAAAAAAAGGGTAAAATATTTATGACAAAATGTAAAACAACCAAACACACAAGAAACAAAACCATTCCTAAATGTCTTGCAAAAATCTCAGGGTTGAAAGCATTAACATGAGGTTACAAATGTAGCGCACACTTCCCTTTGGTCCATGCTTTCCTTCCATGTTGTACTTTAGAGCTTCCAAGAAGGCCAATTACACGTATTTTTTGAAATGTTTTAAATTGGGCACTTTCAGCGTATAAAGTCAAATGCCTGTTATTATTTGAGTGCTTTTTAATGCGATCCTGTGTACATTAAAAATATACTTAAAAACAAGAGGCATTTACGTTTCAGCTGTCTTTGGAAAGGCAGAAAGAGAAACACAGGCAGGAAGCAGTGAGCAGTGTTTGTCCCAGGACAAAGGCAGGATCATGACTATGCAAACGCATAGAGTTTAATAAATGCTTTGCAAGACTCGGTCTGTCATTTTGCTCCCAGGATGAGTTACGGTATGTATTACGCAGAGAAGGAAAACAGACACCTCCCTTGGGTCGTTCCTCAGTGGAAGTTCAATGCTTAACACATGCGTCGCGAGAACACACACATAGCATTATCCTTTCCAGTTTCCTCCCACTAACCGTGCTTTTCACACTCGTATAAAGCGACATCTGGAAACGATCATCTCATCGCGCCCTCAAAAGACTAACAGAAGCAGTAATAATATGGTAATATGGGATAAAATTTTATGAAAGATGCCACTTAACTGAAGACTAAAAGACACCATGCAATTTAAATAAATTGCTTTTAGTAGAGAACTGAGCGACAATCAAGAAAAAAACGTGTGGCCCATTTGTGCAAATTGTGGGCCAGATTTTCAACAGGAATAAAATGCTGACTTGGGTAGAACAGCATCGGGTTTGCACAAGATAAGGATATAGTCTTGTGAAGTCATAGTTTTAGGATCACACTGGAGTTACCCTTACATTGAAGATGCTATAATAAGGCTGCATAAGGAAAGAAGCTATTAACACACCAAATATCTGCTTATTTTGCCTCCCTCCACAATTTTTTCAAGTCAGATGAATAAAAGGGAATCACACAATTATCTGAATGTGTACAAGAAAATTCAAACCACACTGTGTTGTACACAAAAATGAGAACTCCGTTTCCTGATTCCTCAGGGTGGCTTGGTAATGCAGAAGTTAACGTAATTTTAGTTTAGGTTCTCTACACATCACTTGTGTCCAGGCTCCAGTCGAGAAGATCTGAAACTATTAACTTGGACCTGGCTCTCCTGTAAGTGACTTTCTTGTACAGAGCCTTCTTGTGTGCCCAGCGTATTTCAAGTAGAAATACAGCCTGGAAAAATAGCAACAAGACAAAAACCAAACTGGTTTGTATTCACTTAGAAGTTAAATCAAACCCACTTTCACTTAGAAAAATTCTGCACACACCCCAGATGTCTATCTCCCTCAAAACTACACATCTCTAAGTCAACCAGTGCTGAGGGGGTTGAGTTCAACAAAACAGAATGGGGAGGGCCTTGTTGTCATTCTTTGGGGGGTTTTCTGGTTTTTGTCTCTCTTGCCATATTTTTGCATCTTCCAGCTAGGATTATTTCAGTTATTTATGATGAGATATGGAGAAAACTCAGGAGTCAAGACATATAGAACATTACAGTGTCCTAATTTCAGCTGGTATGAAAAGAAGTGCTAGGCAGGTTTCAAGCCTGCCCAGCAAATCTTTTCATACCAGGTGAAATTAGGACAGGAAGAAGTCATGAGGTCACATCATTCATGAGATTTATTCCTAGTGGCATCAAAGTCTAATGCCTGTATGAAGGTTGTCATCTTATTGACCAACCTGCCTGGTCAGAAAGTAATAGGATGGGTGGATGAGGTGCTGAGGGGCATGGTTCAGTATTTGATAGGAATGGTTGGACTTGATGATCCAGTTGGTCTTTTCCAATCTGGTAATTCTAGGATTCTATGATTCAAATGGCATTAAGACAGCCATGAACATAAACAGCAACAATACCAAGCATATACAGTAATGATGTGGAAATGAATAACTAGACTTCATCCTAATAAATAAAAATAAAAAAAATATTTCAGGATAACAAACAGTTTTGCAGATAAAGAAATAAATCTCTAGAATTTAAATCCATCACAAGCAAAACCCCTGTGGAAAAAAAATCCAGCCCAAAGCACCATTATGACTGCCTTTATATTCATAACTGTATTTATGCAGACTAAGATAAGGGCAATCAATCCACTTGCCTCAGGACAAAAAAGATGATCTTCTGCAGGGATTAGGATAAAGAATATTCCTCACCATATGCACCATGGTTAAAGGCAATAGGGGATGTGTTTTCAGGCATTGGTCACTGCTATAATCAAATATCATATTTAAAGAATACCGATGTGTTCCAGCAGTAAATCCCAGCCTCTCCTCTGCACATAGTTGTTTCCAGACACACTGAATTTAGTGCCCGAATGGCCTCACACATAATCAAGTATCTTGCTGGATCCAACTATACAGCTCTTCAGGAGTCCTGTATTCAGTCAATCACTCAAAGTGCACCAAAACACCCTGCTTCCCCTTTCACTACTAAATCATCTGATTTCCCCTCCCAAATTCCTTCTGTTCCGTATTGGTCATCACTGTTCCAGACAACAGAACTCCTCCTTCTTCAGTTCTTTTCCAGTAACTAATGCATCCTCTGTTTTTTTAAAGATACTTTTCCAGTTTGACCACGTTTCTACAGCCGATACATAGAATCATAGAATCACCAGGTTGGAAAAGACCCACGAGATCATCTAGTCCAACCATTCCTATCAATCACTAAACCATATTCCTCAGCACCTCATCCACCTGTGCCTTAAGACCCTCCAGGGAAGCTGACTCAACCTCCTCCCTGGGCAGCCTCTGCCAGTGCCCGGTGATCCTTTCAGTGAAATTTTTTTTCCTAATGTTCAGCCTAAATCTCTTCTGGTGGAGCTTGAGTCCATAACTTGTTATTGNCAACCACCTCCCTGGGCAGCATATTCCAGTGCCTAATGACCCTTTCCGTAAAAAACTTCCTCCTAATCTCTAACCTAAACCTCCCCTGGCGGAGCTTGAGGCCATTCTCCCTTGTCCTGTCCCCTGACATCTGGGAGAAGAGCCCAGCTCCCTCCTCTCTACAACCTCCCTTCAGGTATTTGTAGAGAGCAATGAGGTCTCCTCTCAGCCTCCTCTTCTCCAGGCTAAAAGGAGTCCTCCTTTAAAAGGAGTCTTTCTACTCTCTCAAAAATTAAGTGAGGAAGGGGAAAGAATAAAGCAGAAATCAAGATTCATTTATTATCTCCTTAACTAATTTGGTAGGGAAAATCCATATCTTATATGCAAAGGGACTTTAGCTGTTAGGATGTGATACAGATGAAGCTGCTATCTTTCAACAATGCTACCAGGCTGTTTCCATGCACAAATTGGGGATCAAGGATCAAAAAGAAAGAATATAATATTTTTTCTAACTTTGCCCTTATCTCTTTAACTGATATGCCCAAGGCTGTTGAGCTGGAACGAAAAAAGAGTTTCAACCACCAAGCCAAATGGACAAAGTTGCTAAAACTGGTACCAGTCCCACAGGCATCGTGAGATCCACATAACAACATTCAGCCACAAGACGATGCCATTCCCAACAGCTCACCTGTCGCACTCCATGGCTCTTGGGAACAGGCAATATCAAGAGAAGAACAAATACATTTCATTGCGCTACACAAGCCTTTTTTTCCAGGAATTAAGCAAGAAAGCCAGACAAGCGGAATGCGCATCGCAGAGCCTTATCTTCTCATAACTGAGGAAAGGAAGCCCCTTACAGCTCTTACCAGCACAGAAAACAAGGCACCCAGGCAAGATTTTCGTTCGCTACTAATGTTCTACAGGAGGTGTTTTTCCCAAAGTAGGCAATCTTCTAAAAAAAAAAATCTATTTTCCCAGTTGCCTACATTTAAATTTATAGAAAATAGTAGTGCTACTAATTTAGAACTTAACTAATATTAATAGGGAAATTATGCATGTTTCAGGACAAGGCTTAGAGTAACTCCAACTTAGATTAGTCTGTGAATCAGTGATTCTAATAATACCTACACATCAGTTGTGCAGAATTCTCTTTCAAACCACTTGATATGCCATTTCTGTAGCGCTTCGACTCATATATCAGATTTTTTTCTCAGTCTTTTCTTTTTATAACCTTGACAAAAAATAATGCACCAGTATAGCAGCCCCGATTCTTATTTTTCGACATAACTGTGTGGATGTTTCCTATTTAACAGGAGGTGTCACCTTAAAATTAAATCAGAAACATTTTTGAACCTATTGTAACAACTCATACTAAGTCAGAGCACTAAGTCAGAGCACAAGAAAATGACCTTCTAGTTGTTCAGTTCCTGCATTTCTTAATAGCACCCAACTACCTTTTTTCTAACATTCATAACAGAGATAGACAAAAACATGTCTACAAAATATAAAAATGTGTTCTTTAAATGACAAAAAAAATGGCAAAAGCTGCTTATTACTACTAATCTTCATAAGATTTCATGACAACAAAGTACTTTTTAAGAATAACTGAAAGAAAAGGTTATCCAACTACTTTGCAATGCCATATCAAATTTTGAATGGACAGATTATTTGCATTTATATCAGCCACTTTGACTGTTTTTAAGAAGAGTATTGGATTCAGCCACATCTTTGAAGGCTGACTTTTATTTCCCTAGGCCAGGAACAAAAATTGAGTATTGATCTTGACAACTGCTCCTTTTGCCAGCAACTCGATCTCATCCTCCTGCTGAATAATCTGTTCTCTACTCAGATACAGGCTGCATGTGAGCTCTGTGGGTTTTTTCATATGAAGAAAAACCTCCTATTATTATAAACTTGTTCTAAGAACCTTTTTTTTTTTTTTTTGAGGGGGGAGGAGAGGGCAGATTACATCGTTTCTCAGGACCTCCTCTCCCTGTCTCCCATTCTTCACCAAGCAACTGTCGTGCTACACCGGAAAGTTTCCTGCTTCCAAGCTTCAAGGTCACAACTCCCTTCTCATCTTATCAGTCATCATCATCCAAAAAGGTAGAGAAGCCAAGGTTTGAGAGAGGTTTTTTCAGCATGGGAACAATAAATAAGCACAAAAAAAGCAAATTCCCAAATCACAGCTTTCCAAAGTACTCTCCCAAATGAAGAAGACAAGGATTTTAAAGAGATCAGTTTAACTAGTTTACCTATTGAAGATGGTTAAAAAGACTTCACACTTAGAACACCAATGTTGAACTCCTGGACATTACTATTGTTCCAATCTTGTTATCTCCTCCAACCAATTACTTTGAGGGAAAAAACTAATGTTTAATATCTTCCTTCCTTTAACCAGTCCTCAGCCTCCTGTCATGAGCAGTCTTTCTCTTTTCCCCATTCCCTGCTGAACAGCTCTGACAGTTTGTGGTTTTATGCCTCAAAGACATTTGGTCTTCTCCAGCCCCAAGTCACAAACTATCACAGGCTATGAAGACAAACAAACAAAAAAATATCAAAACCCCCCAACACAAACCCCACAACAACAAAACATTCATTTAGAAAGGCAAGGTTTGCCGTATTTCCTGGCACTTGGCTTTTCCTGGAAGGATGTAAGCTGGGACTTATTTTTCAGTATCATTTCTAAAGACCAAATATAAATGAAGTCTTGTAACACTGCCCCGTAGAAAACTAAAAAGCATCACCAGTGGGATAATGGATGCTGGACACATGTTCTTTATAGAAATTTAGATATTATCCAGTTTAATAAAATTTCTTTGTGCTCATTTAGAGCAAGACCTTTCATAATTTGTTTTTATGGGGTTTGCATATTGAAAAACTTTTTAAAGTCTATGTAAACAAGTTGCATTCACTTTGATCAAAAACTGAAAATCATGAATGATCTTGATGTGTGTAAGGATAATCATCATGGTGTAAGAACTTTCTAAGCTCATGATGTGCAATTCTGGTCACAATTTTGCTTAGTCTGATAGTCAAGAAACACACAGCAAACAACTATAACTTTGTAAATGAGCTTCTATTGCTTGATTTGAAGTGGAAGAAAAGCATGGTCCTTCCCAAATCTTGTTCTAATTTAGAGATGAAAATAAAATATAAGAATCTCATTGCAAGGTATGTCTAAATTGAAGGCTATGCCAGTAGTTACTCAGAGTTCTTAGCATGCAAGTATACGATGTTTATCTGAAAAGACAGGAGATTATTAACAGCGACACTGACTTCTCACTGTTGGAAGGTTGCAGACACCTTCTGTTTATGCTTACACTGATTTCTTGCAATTTAAATAATTAAATATCACTCCTCCAGTGTAGTTATTATTCTCTACTATTACTTCTGCAGTCATTTTTGTTATCTTTATTAGTAGGCCTAATAAACACTGTACCGACACTAAACAACCAGTAAAACAGGATTACTGCAGTCACCTACAGATTGCATGCAAATGTGGAGGAGTTTAGTACTTCCCTCTTGCTAAGGAACAGCAGTGTCAAAGAAAAGAACCAAAACAGTCACTTGAATAATCTGCATAACTCATCCTTCAACTATTTTAAAAAAACCTCCATATTCATCGATGTCATTCATTAGGTACCTCAGCAAAAATCAAAGCGTTAGTGCTATTATCTTTGCTCAGTATGTTTTTGAAAATCTTTATGGTGGACTTTTTGTGTAATTCACCTCAAAACACAACACATGGAAACTGGAATAATGAGTTTGTTCTTTTTCTTGCCTATTATTTCAGTTGACATTTCATGAAGTTGTACATCTTCAGATAGTTGACAAGCCTCTTTCTTCCTTTAGCTCACATGAAGATCATTACAATTTCTCCCACCCAATGCGCCAAACAAAACAAATATCACCGCCATCAATCTCAACAAGCTCTGTATGACAATGAGCTTTAATAGAATGACCTCCTCCGGTCATATTTTCATTAGTAAATTGGAATGGAAAAGAGTGAAAGGCACCATTTAGGCAATTTGAACAAATTATCTACGTCATCCTTTGTGATGTCAGTCGATAGCACCGCTGCTGAGTAAGGAAACTCTGCAGTTTGGGATCCAATACATGACATCATTAAGCACTAAGCCAACATCCATTTCTTTCATCCCTGAATTAAACTAAAGCAAGCATTTGTTATAGGTAATATGGAAAAGTCTTCAATTTTGTCTGCCGCAAATCGTGTGCCTGCAGAGTCACAATGCATGAACTGCAGACCAGGTCTCTGCACGATATGCTCCTATATGCAAATAAATAGTCCGAGGCCAGGCTTTCAGGTCCTCCTGCTGAGGGTTTGACCACACAGGTGAAGGTGAATACTGTCAAAAGATGAGAAGTGGAGTACATGCCAGTTTTCCAAACAGGCCAGGACATCATCCATGACATTTCATGTTTCCCATCTAGCTGCAGAAAAGGCTTCAAACATCAGTCTTCTACTCAAGAACAGATGCTGAATACAACACCTCCATGCCAGATTGTCATGCTCAACTTCATTTTTTTTTTAAAAACTCTTCTCAAGGAGACATCTAAATTTTCCTGCATTTTAACCCGTATAACAAAGAAAAGGCAGTAAGTACATGCCCTCCACCCCACGATGCACTCAACCTGCCAGGCTTCCTCTCTTGGTAGAGAAAAAGGATGTTCATGCTGTGACAGTGGATGAGCAGCACTAATATTGCACAATTTAATGTCATCCCAGAGTAGCATTTGGCTGTTGTTGATGCTTTCTTTGCATTTCAGACTTGCTATTTGGGCAGAAAGAGCAACTGGAGCCAGAATAATTTTGTGTAAGCTTTCTAATGCTTAAATTCACTAATTTGTGGGGGATTGCAGAAAAAAAGAAGAGCAGCCTTTTCATCTTTGCCTTTTGTTCACACCACAGTAAGGAACTAGCAAAAATTTTAAAAATGCAAACCTTGAGAAGAGATCTGTCTGATGGGAATAAAACCCCACTACATGGAAAACTGTTTTGTACATCTCTTTGCAAGGCACGGTGCCTGATTTCCCTTAATGGCTAATGATTAATGTATGAAAACTAGATGAATCGCCAATACATCTGAAACACGAGGAACATGATCCTGTAGTTTTTCCTGAAAAGGCCAATATGGCTTAGAAAGACGATAGACTTATCCTCTCCCTGGATCAAAATTGATCTGTTGCAGTATGAAAGACAAAAGGAAGACGCTGCACAGTGTTTGAACAGTTGTCTTTGTCAGAAGTGAAAAGAATGCTCTGTTCCATCAAATGGAATCCAAAATATATTTTAAAAATTAAACGCTTACCACTTCATCACGCTGCACTCATAAATTGATAGCACTGCCAATTTGTTAAGAACCAAAGCTGAACCATTACCCAAGAACAACATATATTTCGTCATGCACATAGAGGGTGAAATTTTTTTAACAGACTAGTCTTAGGAACAATTTGCCTAGCAGAGAATTATTTGGAAAAGTCATCTTGGGGGCCCATTTCAACAGAAAGTAGCCATACACTATACACTATAACAGAAAATCTGGCAAACAGACTACATGCATAAAAACAACAGCTTCTTAAACACTCGCCCACAGAAAAGCGGCAAATATTCCAGGATATATCAGAATCCATAATGTCAATTCAGATCTCTGACAAAGTACATCTACAAACAAGGATGTATGGAGGACGATTTGTTAATGTGCTAGTAAGAAAACCAAAATATCTGTGCTGCGTGAGGAAGCAGTAGAAAACCTACCTGCACATTTTGTTCTTGTTGTGAGTGGTGGTCCAGGGGGTCCTGTGCCTCCTTCTCCAGGGCGAGTGAGCAGCACTCTGATCTCATACTCCACATCAGGATCCAAATGCCACAGTTTGTAATTAGGAGAGTCTACAATGTGTGTTTCTGCCCAGTTCCCAGTGGTTGTCCGATACTCCACCTCTTTCAGTATGATGGGCCCATCTCCAATGATGGAGTTGGCATTGGGTTTGATCCACAAGTACGTAGCTCCGACAGCCAGCAGCTCAGGAGGTGCAATAGGAGTCGGGGGTTCTGTGGACAAAAACAAAACATGAGAGGTCTGAGAAAATTTTATTAGCAGGATCAAATTTCCACCATGCATCTGTATAACAAGGCTGTCCCAAAATCTTTTGTAACACAGTATCTCCTGTCATTTACAAAACCTTTCTTAAGAATTTAATTGGTTACTGAAGAGAATTCAGCTTATTTTATACAGAAAATCTGATCAGCCCCCTTACATTGGGGGTAGTGTTACCAATTCAGAAACATCTACAAAAATCCAGTAACCACAAAGCAACTTTGATGTAAAATAAAACTGAAAAGTCACTGTTAAAAGAGCAGGTTTATATCTCCTCCTCTAGGCCTATGAGCAATAGCAGTCAATATGATATTTGACAGTGGGGTGGGGGCAGGAGTAAATAAAAGACAAGTGAGCGCATTTAGCATATGCCAACTATAAAGAGGCTCCAGTACAGCAGTACTTTCTCTGCCCTGTCACCCAGTGTGGCAGATTATCACAATCATTGATCGTGGTATTGTAGGTCAGCCAAAGTGTAATGCTTAATATGACACAACCAACAATGAGTGGAAAATTCTAACCACCTGGTCACTTTGTGATTTTACTGAGCAAAATAAAGGTTAAAAACCTTTTTATATACTTATTTATATTTTCTCATCAAAGCACTGGTTGCGCGTCTGAGAAATTGCCAGCAAATTTAAACACAGAGAATCTTCCCACAGTCAACAGTATCAGTAGTCAGGATGCTGCTAGAACTGACTCTAACTGAGGCTCTTAGTAGCTCAGCATTAAGAAAAACTCTAAAGCACTAGTGAATCAACACCTCCTGTCACGTTTTATTGCAAAGTTTGCTTAACATCCCTGAGCAAAGGTGCTCAAGCAAAGTCTGCATGAGACTTGAACTGTGCTTAGATGTCTGAAAAGCATCATGAGGAGGCAGGAATCCAGTCACTGAATATCACCTTTGTGATAAAAAGAAAAGCAAGCCAATAAATGACATCTCAACAGTATCCTTTGATAAAAAAAAAAAGGGCTTTGGATGCCTGCATGATTTTTACTTCCTCTACCCTGCCCGATGTATAAATAACACATATTGTAAGCCACATGAATACTGTACACCTTGTGATTTTGAAAACCTGAGTTGAACTGTGCAGGACTGAGCAATTTCTGTAATCTTATCAAGCCTTCCCTCTGTCACGCACTAATGTGGTTGCCAGCAGCCCAGAGGACACAAACAGTATTCTCTTCTGAAAGTAAGGTAGCAAAGTCTGGAGAAGTGGAGGCTGAGGGGAGACCCTATCACTGTCTACAAGTGCCTGAAAGACTTTGTGGGGATGTGGGTGGGGTGTTGGTCTCTCCACCCAAGTAACAAGAGACAGAACAAGAGGGAATGGCCTCAAGCTGCACCAGGACAGGTTTAGATTGGACATTAGGAAAAAAAATTTCACTGAAAGGGTCATCAGGCACTGGAACAGGCTGTGCAGGGAGGTGGTTAAGTCACCATCCCTGGAGGTATTTAAAAGATTGGGAAAGGAGGTACTTAAGGATATGGTTTAGTGGCAGAGAGGTATAGTTGGACTCTCTGACCTCAGATGTCTTTTCTAACCTGATGCTTCTAAGAAAAGGACATCTCTGTCTCAGAAAAAAAAAAAAAAAAAAATAAAAAAAAAAAAAAAAAAAAAAAAAAAAAAAAAAAAAAAAAAAAAAAAGAACTATAAACGTTATAGCATGATAATAAATTTGAGAGTTTTGTGGGATTTATTCTTAACACCTCTTAAAGGTCGTTCCTCAAAGAACCTAGAGAACTGGAAGAATCCAATGCCTACAGAGGTGTGAAAGAAAGGAGTTAGAGCACCACATGATGAAAGATGGAACTTTCACCTCTGGATAAGTCTTGCAGGTTAGCATCTGCACAGCAAAGGGAAACAAATGCACAGAAACCATTATTGTACAAAATGATTAACTGAAATGCTACTCTGGCTGTCTAATTACAATGAACCACACTATCTCCTTCAGATCAACTGCAGTAGTTGTTCCTAAGTTGTAGCTAAGGAAAACAAAAAAACCGATCTGAATTGTAATTGTAGCAGGTACCTAACATGAGCAAAAACGATTGTCATAAGCTACATTTTTTTTGTGTAATATTTGTTTATGAGTTTATTTTTGCACTCTTCCCCTAACTCCTGTCAGAATCTTTTCCTGATGCGAAATGTCAGGCTGATTATGTTTTGACTTAGGAAGGTTATTTCTCTAAGACATTTGTTTGAGAAATGCATGCAGATACATTTTCATTTAAAAATCTAATTATTATAAATTACAAACGCTTTATTATTTGTTTCTTGGTGCAAGAAAATTAAAAGACAGATTTAGTGATTTTTATTCCCAGCGCAAAAATGACATCTTAGCAGTCACATCATAGCTGAACACGAGACAGATGAAACGTTAAGATCCATTCTCCTGGGCTGTAGACTTCAATAGCAACATGATCCAGGTTGCTTTGGGATTTGGTTGCAAGTTAGAAGAGATTTACAGGACTGAGTTTAATTAATAGAGCAGTTTGTCCTGCTAAACAGACATGAAAGTCTTGTCTAGCAAATTTAGAAACTACCACTACCAAACTGATTTAAATTAAGAAGACACCAAACATTACTTTGTTCTCTATTTTGCGTCAAATCTAAACCACCTTCCCCTTCATCCCAGTAAAAGAGGTGTTGGTTTTCTTATTACAGCCCCCCAGTTAATTTTCCCCTTTCTAAATACCATTTGGAAAACAGATGCCAGAGATTATTAGAAAATTAAGGGTTTAAACTGTTGTTCTTATGTCCCAAATTCAAGAAACTAAAATAAGCAGTTGTTATAGCAGTTTTGCAAGGTTTAATCTCATCTCACTGAAAATAATGGGCTCTTTCCTACTGGCACCAACTGGACAAGAAGCAATTTTTCTAATATCATTCTGTGCCAAATTACTACAAGTGATCAGAACAAGTCACCCGTCATTTAGCAAAACTAGATCATAAATAAGGACCATTTTTTGCCCTTTGTAACTAAACACACTTGTCAGTTACACATGATCAGCCTGATGTTTTGAGCTCACTATTTTAATTAAAATTTCTGTGTGATGTTGATTAAATAAACATGGTGACAGATTGGGCTTGCGCACACGTAATTGTGATAAACCACATTTTAAGCTCCATTTGATCCAGACAGTATTTTGTATTGCAAGCTTTGTCAAGACCATCGCTCTCTTTCAGCCATTATTCCTCCTCCTCTGGGCACAGAGGAGAAAGCTGCAGGCTTCTCAACAACTGGGACATCTGGAACTTGATTGCTGCAACTGGAACAATAACTAGCCTGAATTCAAGCCTCAAAAAGGACACTAAAATATGGTTCCTAGGTACCCTCTTTCAAAGAAACATGCTATCTATGGTATAAGCTCAAAAAACTGACTGATTGAACACAAATGAATTATATTTTATGTGCAAGGCAGGTGCAGTTGTGCAGACACCAAGGGAACCTGGAGCGTGCCTCTCTCTTCCCTTTAGAGGAGGAAATATGCTGCGATCTACAGTTGGGAAGGCTGGACATTGTTAAGACTTTAAAAAGAGAGAAAGTTTAATAGTGCAAAGTGTGTGAGAAAACAAAACAATGTGAAGGGCCCAAAAAGACCAAGTAGAATCTTTGAAGATCTCAAGTTGTAGGGGACACATAAAGACCCCCAAGTCCAATTTCCCACTTCTTGCAGGGCTACCTAAAACTAAACCATATGACTGAGAGCATCGTCCAGACCCTCCATGAAGCCTGGCAAACTTGGTACGGTGACAAATGGGCTCCATGCATCCTTCAGATGTAACTGGGAAGACCGAAACATGAAAGAAATCCCCATCAACTGTTTTCACTATTTCCTGTGAAATAATCCATAAGAAAAAGGAATTATAAAAAAGCGTAATCTTAAACCAGCTAGATAAACCTCTTAGCTATAGATTTTATATGACTAAAGCTTTATATCTCTTTGAAAATTCCTTCCTTCTAAGACCACTGATAAAATGCACGGCCAAGGCAGCCATGAGCTCTCGGTTGTATTTGTTCACCTATGGATGGTTCTGGGCAAAAAGAACACTTAGTGCCACAAAACACTAGTATATCCTAAAATTCAATGATTCTAGTTCTGAAGTGCTGATCTGGACCTTTATTTTGCTCCTGAATAATCATGGCAACATGTGAAATCTTTAATATGACTTCCTCAAGCACTGAAATTAGCTCTCAAATTCAGGACTGAAGAGAAGCAGATAAGAAGACCAGAGAGGACCAAGAACAGGCTGGCATGCCTGTTAAATAG
>WAAB01009866.1:37256-122261 GCA_013389865.1 Piaya cayana | reverse complement strand
TGGTGTTTGCTATGGTGCTGATGAAACCAGTCTGCTGTGGTGTGAATGGTGTTGAGGTGTGTGTTGTCCTCTGCTCAGTGTTCTGCTTCTGTTTGAGGTGGAAGAGGAGCAGGTTTGAGGGCTGATGTTCAGTGATGGGGAATGAAGGGTTCTGTACTCTGGAGCAGCAGCTTTACCATGAACAGGCAACACGTTTGCACCATGGAGTGCTGCAGACTTGGTCTGATACACAGAAATAATGCATAAGGCACTTTCTAACTAAACCTTTTTGGGGGGGTTTCCTATTACACAGTTTCATCACAATAATTGTTCCCGTTTCTGCTTACCTACCTTTAATTTTGGTTTAAGAGACACCTCAAGCTCAATTTCCGCAAACCTGCCCCAAAACAAAACAGCAGTTGAGATTTCTGTAACCTAATTTTCTCTTCAGTTCATGGTGGGTGATTGCTCTGTGATTGCAGTTTGAGTGTTTGACTATATTGTTGTGTGATTATGTTTCTACAAAGTAAAATATTTTATCTTCCAATGGTTGGCCACAAAGGGGGTAAAATATCTTAAAAACCTCACTATTAAAACATGCTGACGTGTTCATAGTCATAAATATAACATCCATCCCTAGAGGTGTTCAGGGCCAGGTTGGATGGGGCTTGGAGGAACCTGATCCAGTGGGAGGTGTCCCTGCCCATTGAACTGGGTAGGTTTTGAGGTCCCTTCCAACTCACACCACTCTGATTTGAAGCACAGAGCTTTGTAGCACAAAGGATGTTCGCAAGTCCACAAATCTGGTGTTCCTTGTTACTTTGTCCTCTTCAGCAGCAGGTCTGTTTATGTTGCTGGTATTGATCACTCATAAAGTAACTAATGGACTCTGAACTCCAACGGGAACTTCTAAGACTTGCATTCATCATAGACTGCAAAGTTAGGGCAGTGGCATCAACTTTTTAATGTCACGCATTTCATGTGGTGTTTGCTTTTTAATTTTGAAATTATGTATTTTTGGCATTGTTATAAATATTTTTTTTAAAAGAAAAAATCTGATTGTGAAAAACTCTCTAAAAGAATTAATTCCTTTGTCTCCTTCACATGTGGTAATTTACCATTTCAAGCTTTAGCTTTAGATATTCTCATTGGTAAACCAGAACTCACATGGAGTTTTAATCTTGTTACTTATGGATTTATTGGCAATATCACCTCTTATTTGGTCCTCCACGAGACTGTGGCTTTTAGGGATGTTCTTCAGATGACATTCTCATTGTGTAGAAATGCTTGAGTAGCAAGCCACATTATATACACACACACACATATCTTTTTTTTCCGTCCACCTTGTGTAACATAGATCTCACTGAACTGTGTGTTTAGGTGTTTTTCACAGTGATAAATTCAAATAAAACTAGCCTAGCTAGTATTTAGAGCTCTGTAATACATCAAAAAAGCCTGTTAAAAAACAGTGAATAAGCCAAATTGTCCACCTAAGCACAAATAATAAATAGGTTTGAGGATGGAAATATATTAGCTTTGAAATATTCTTTCAAGCAGCCCCATAAAGCATCAGGAGGCTTCTCCAAGTTCATTTAATTAAATATGGAAAAAACCCAACCAAACAGAAACCTGTAACATTCCTCTTTCCACCCAAAACACTGTTCTGTCTTGGCAAGGTAATGTATCTGTGGCTTTAGGGAGAATTCAGGCTTGGAATTCTCCAAGGAGTGTTCCCAAATATTTCATTTCAGGCTCTTGTAGTGTAAAGTGGACCTTGTTGTGCTTACAGCTCTTCCTTTGCCCAGGAGAGAGTAGGTGCAAGATAAATTGTAGAACTTGTTTTAATTGGGCACCTCTTCACTGTTAAACTACTTTTCAAGAACGCTTTGAGCATGTGGCTTTCTAGCAAGTGTAAAAGACATTCTGTTTTTCTTGAGCTCTGTTCTGTAAGAATAAGGGACTAGTCTTGGTGTTTGCTGTCATCAGTGATTTGAGTTTTCTTTTCTTTTTTTTTTTTTTTTTTTTTTACATTAAAAGGAAATTGAGATTTATTGGCAGAATATATGACCTAAACTCTGTAGAAAGTATGTGGTGATGCAGTCAATGAAGTCTTTCTTGGATCCAGTCCAGGTGGTTCTGGGTTTTATAGCAGTTGACTGATAATGAATTGTCACAACTAATCGTACATTAGGACTGGACCATTATTAGTGACTGGCTTTCTGGAGGCTTGGAAAAGAATCCCTTAAGAGGAATAACATCCTTGGTGAGAGTGCTAACTGCCCAAAGAAGAACAACAGGTACCGGGTTTGACACCGGTTCAGACAAGGTTTTGAAACTGAAGCACAACTTGAAATGATGAGTGTTGTTTGCAGACAGATTGATCAGTATTATTATAGAGCCTAATGAGCTTAGTGAACTTTATCCAACCCTGTAAAACAACAATGTAAGGAGCTGCTTGTACAAACAAGACTAACATCTGTGCTTGTGTTAGTGAGAAACAAATTATGGAGGCTATTAATGTTTCAAAGCTCTGACTAGAATGAAAAGAAAACTTGCCCATAATGGCACATCTCTGCAATGGTGTAATTATGTGTCATGTTTTTTCTGATTAAATGCATTTCAAACTAGTATTAAATAAATTGCACAACAATGGTGATAAACTTCCAATCTCACTCCATGTTTCTGATTTCTAAATTTTAGACCTTTGGGGCAATTAGCCCTATGCAATGTGCAGGGTTTATTTCCAGTCCTGAAAGGGGCTCCAGGAAAGCTGAGGAGGGGCTCTTGATCAGGGAGTGCAGGGATGGGACAAGGGGGAATGGCTTTAAGCTCAAAGACAGGAGATTGAGGTGAGATCTTAAGAAGAAATATTTCCCTGTGAGGGTTGGGAGGCCCTGGCCCAGGTTGCCCAGAGCAGTGGTGGCTGCCCCATCCCTGAAGGTGTTCAAGACCAGGTTGGATGGGGCTTGGAACAACTGGATCCAGTGGGAGGTGTCCCTGCCCATGGCAAGAGTGGGACTGGATGGACTTTGAGGTCTCTTCCAACCCAAACCATTCAATGATTCTGTATAGTTATGTATTTCGGTGTCTTTAATCTTTCAAGTTGCCATGAAATGGAAGGATCAGAAGCTTCTGAACATGAATCAAATCTACTTTATAACTTAAATTAATTACCAGGAGACTGTATAAATGCTGAAAACAAATTTAATAAAGGAGGCACTCCAGATGGTTGAAGGTAGACTCATGCATTCAGAACATCCCTCATTATAATTGCAACTCCACGTGCAGAGATTCCTGTTGACACGTTGGGGAATTCACAGATGAGATGCTCTACAGTCTTTTAGGAGGCATAATATTCCCAGGGTTTTATTGTCACCACAAGAGCATAATGACTATTGAAGAAAACTAATTGCTGACAGTTTCAGAGCTGGCTTTGGTGCACAATGCATTTGTTCTGCCCTGTCGATCCTTGCTTCAAAAAACATTTAAAGTACGCGTACAAACAGTAACATATTGCTCTAGTCCCCAAGGCATTTAGGTCCAATTTTCCCTAAATGACTCCAAGAGTCCTTTGTCTCTACAGGTGCTTTGCTGGCAATTTGATCCTTTCAAAGGTTCCATTTCAGTGCAGCTCTGGCAAGACACCCTGGATTGTATGGCTTGTGTCCCCATGAAATAAAGTGATGAGAGGCTTTAAATAACATGCTTCAGCATATCCTTCTCTGCTTTTCTACAGCAGGAACAGAACATGCCAGTCCTTTCTCTGCTGCAGAAGCTCTGGGATGCTGCTTTCATCTGGGAGCTATAGTATGGGACTTCGGCACAAACACCTGCAAGGGAGAAGGGCTTCCCCCCCAAACAGCTGTGTTTCTGATCTTTGGTGGCCACTGTAGCGTGGTTTCATTCACAGGATGTTTCTGATTCTAGTTTTGCCCTTTTGTTGCTGAGACAAATCCAGCAGGCAGTGCTCCACAGTTTAACTTGTCAATATGACTTTCAAAAGTTTGAATATGCACTTCTAGCTGATTTAAAACAACCAAACTGTTTCATAGCTGCAAAAGGCTCATCTGAGTGTTGAAAATGAGGGGCGGTGGTCTGTGTCATAGACTGCTTCCTGGCATGAATGCTGTATGACCTTAAGGCAACCCCGTGCAGAGATATGCAGAATAACTGCTAGCAGGTACCTTAATCTTAGTAAGTGAATGATGTTTTCTGTCATCACTGAACTGTCAAGGAGATTCTACTTTGTCCTGGCAGATAACGACCTGGCTGAAGTAACTCACAACTTCATCACCCCTTGGCCAGAATACAGTGATGCCATCCCCAGGGGCAACGCCCTGAGCCAGCCCCACACTGGGGGTCAGTGCTGAGCCCAATAGCTGTTCCTGCCCATTGGACTTTTCCAACCTAACCAATTCCATGATTCTGTATCTTCAGTGACTCACCTATTGCTGTAGAAAAGCTTAAAGTGGGATTCAAAAGCCACTCCAGGAAACAAGGAGCTTCTCTATATTCTGTAAGGTGTTTCTGGAAGTGTGTTTCAAAGACCCCTGAAGTGTTTAACTTGCTCAGCTGTGCAGTCTTATTCCTTCACTGCACAATGAAATGGTATTGCATGTTGAGCCATCTATCAAACTTTCAACCATAGCCTTGGAGGAGTTACTGGGGTGACCAGCGAAGTGTGCCTGATGAGTGAAGGGCAGCTAATGTGTCGGAAGAAATGAAAGGTCATGAGTTTTGGAAGAGGAGTGAATGGGCATTGGAGCTGCAAAAGAGAATTAAGCAAAGAGAACGTGTTTGTAGTATTTCTACCTGCTCTTGGTGACTTTTGCTGATGAGATTTGGAGACTTCTCTGGCCAGAAGAGACCAGCATAGCATTGGCTTGAGCGCTGGAGAATGGATTGAGAACAACTCTGAAAAGAAGGACTTGAGGGGGTGCTGGTGGGTGAGAAGCTCAACATAAGCCAGCACTTGCAGCCCAGAAAGTTACTGGATCTTGGGCTGATTCCAAAGAAACATGACCAGAAGGGCAAGGGAGGTGATTCTGCCCCTGTGCTTTCATGAGACTTCATCTGGAGTCCTTTGTCCAGTTCTGGAGTCCTCAGCAAAGGAAGGACATGGAGTTGTTGAAGAGAGTCCAAAGGAGGCCTTGAAGGTGATCTAAGGGCCGGAGCACTTTTGCTAGCAGATGGGCTGAGAGAGTTGGAGTTCTTCAGCCTGGAGAAGGCTGTGGGGAGACCTTAGAGCATCTTCCAGTCCTGAAAAGGGCTACAGGAAAACTGAGGAGGGGCTTTTGGTCAGGGAGTGCAGGGACAGGATGAGGGGGAATAGTTTTCTGCTGAAAGAGAGGAGAGTGAGATGAGAGTTTAGCAAAATATTTCTTCCGATGAGGGTGGTGAGGCCCTGGCCCAAGCTGCCCAGAACAGTGGGGGCTGCACCATCTCTGGAGGTGTTCAAGGCCAGGTTGAATGGGGCTTAGAGACCCTTATCCAGTGGGAGATGGGATTTAAGGTTTCTTCCACCCTGAACCATTCCTTGATTCTTTGATAAAGTCACCAGTGCTACTGGAACAGCTTCATTAGTGTTGAAAAAGGCTGTGAGCAGAGAATTCATGTATGTGATGGATGCGGTTGTGTGTGAATTCATTGGAATGGGGCCAGGGCAGTGGCTCCTGGGATTTGGAAAGTGCTACGTGGCCTCAGGAAGGAAACATTTTGTCCCAGTGGAGTTGGGAAAGGATGAGAACATTCAGGGTTGGGAAACTCTGCAAGTGTGGTGTAGAGCAGGGCTGACAATCTCTCCAGTTTAGTGAATTAAAAAACCTGTCAGTGTAAGTATGCGTACCTACTCCTCTAAATAAAATAAAGCAAAAATTGCAATGACAAGTAGTTTAGACCTTGGAGAAATTCTTTCTTTGCAGTATTAGTGTAGAGGCTGGATAACGTACCAGGGGAGCAATTCCAACATACATTTGACAATAGAATGAGCGTGGATTATAGGAATTAAAATTTTCAACCTGTTTTTGGCCCCTCTTCTATTCCATCAGAGCCCTGGGAAATTCAAATGTATAAGCAACTCTGAAACAAAGAAATAGCTATTCCTTTCAGCCCCTATTTAAATACTGTATGTGCCTACTTACAGGGGAAAAAATAAAACCAAAGGTCTAAAAACTATTATAGATTGCTCTACTACCTTATTTAAGCAGCTCACGTCTGTGAGATGGGAGCATTTTAGCACTGAAAATTGATTTCTGGACAAAACAGGGATCAAAGAGATAGAAATTGGAACTCAAACTGTGTTTTCTTCGGCAGCCAGACTTTAGACCACTGTGTGGTGGGAAGGTTTAGCAGCAGGTTGAGCTGTGGTTTGATGATATGATAAACCTGGCTTTTCAGAATGTGAGGGAGGATCAAAAATGTTGTGACTGCATGACACAAAGCCCTGATCAGAGAGAATTTGCTATGGAGGCTGAAGTTTTGTTTAAAGAAATGTTTATGGATTAACTTCGTAGGTTTAGTGCCATGTCAGAAGCTTTGTCAGTGAGTGTATATTCAATAGAAAGTAGCATGCAATTAATGCTGTGCGCTTTGACTAACCAGAAACGCAATTATTTGCCAGTGTTTGTATTGTGGTGATTCAGTAGAGCACTGGACATAATGTTAACCACTGGAGAAATGTCCTAAATTCAAATCCTTAATCATGGATGAAGAATCTGGTTCCTGCGCAATACTGGAAAGGCATCACCTTAAAGGTGTTTGCTGTTTCTTGGAGGTGTGTTGTTTTCATGGATCTGTAGAATAATGGAATGGCTTTGTTTGGAAGGAAGCTTAAAGCCCACCTAATCCCACCCTCTGCCATGGGTAGGTACAACTCCCACTGGCTCAGGTTGCTCAAGGCTCCATCCAACCTGGCCTTGAGCACCTCCAGGAATGGGGTACCCGCCACTGCTCTGGGCAACCTTGGCCAGGGCCTCCCCACCTTCGTGGGAAAAATGCTTTCCCAATTTTCTTTCAGAACATTAAGCCTGTTGCACGTGAAATGTCCCCGTAACAGACTAGTCCCTGGCTGTGTTTAGAATTCCTCTTAACTGTCCTGATTAAAATACACTGGAAATGTTTTTCTGGGGATATGTTTTTCCTAGGGTTTATTTTAACCTTTCCTGTTTTTCCAGTGCTGGAAATAATGTTGATTACCTGGAAGAGATGGCAGTTTTAGTGCCGTGAAGGAAAGGGGCGATATCAGTACCCAGACTTAGGAGGGTATTTCTGTCTGTATGGAGAAGGTTATCTCCACTGCTACCTCCCTGACCAAAGCAGAGTTGGCAAGAACGTGAAGCAGCTCTTGTGGTGGGCAGTTGCTGTAAGAAACACTGTTTTTTTTCCTTTAGCAAGAAGCTATTTAAAGGATTTAGAACTTTAAAGTAATCTCTACAACTACAGTGTAAGTCATACAGACTGAAGACTTGCTATTCTTTTGGGTCTCATCCTCTCTATTTATTTATTTATAATCTCAATAAGGTCCCAGTAATGCCTCGAAGTGAGGAAATGAAATGGGGTGTGATAACTCACTGTTAAGTGTTCCTGTTCTGCTCTTTGTTGGTCCACTTGCTGACACAACACCAACCATAAATTGTTTCTCAGTTTTGTGCTGTGGGTTTGTATGAGTAAACGTCAATGAGTTGGTGGGAAGTGTAGCTGTGCCTCTTTGGAACGAGGTGCTGAGCTATGGGTGCGATGTTTCAGCTCCTGCTGTTGCTGTGGGAGCCAGGCAGAGATGCACAGACCGTGTCGGTTACATGGTTTCTTGGGGAATTTCCAACAAAACAGTTGGTTACTATCTATCCTTGCTAGTTTATCAGTCTTTTTACATTGAATATCTTTGCTCGAGCCAGATTGTTTCCAGATTTAACACTTGTCTCTTATTATGTGTTAAATCCAGCAGTTTATAGAGAAAGGGTGAGAACCAGTTTTCTTCTCTAGGGAATCCTTATATTTAAAGCAAGATTAGGGAATTGGTTTTGTGTCAACCAAGGTGCTAACACAGCTACCTCTGAAAGGTTTGACCTTCTAACAGTCTGCTGTGTTCAACAATCACTTATGTGTTTTTCAGACAAATGTGGTGAACTCTTTGGCTGTCCCTTAGAGGAAAGGTTGCTCCTTGAGAGAAAGGTGTTGATTTTTACACCCACTGTAGAAAACTGATACGGTCTGGCATCTCGATGTGTTAGCTATCAAACAAATTCTAGGGGATCAACAGGGGAAACTATATCTCTTGGGATTTCCATGTTTGGCCTGTAGTAGGTAGGTTCCCCAAATCACAGTATCTATGAGCAGAGCTGTATGGGTTTTACACAGAGTCATAAGGAAACGACAAGGGGTAATGGGTACAAATCCTCCTGGGGATATTCTGACTGGACATGAGGAACACTTTTCACAGNAAGGAAACAACAAGAGGTAATGGGTACAAGTTACTCCTGGGGAGATTCTGACTGGACGTGAGGAACACTTTTCACAATGAGAACCATTGGTCATAGGAATAATCTTCCACAGGGAAGCAGTGTGTTCCCCAACATTGGATACTTAAGATTCGGCTAGACAGGATGCTGGGCTGTCTTGTCCAGACAGTACTTTTGCCAAGAAAAGTTGGGCTAGATCACAGAATGGTTGAGGTTGGAATGGACCTCAAAGTGCATCCAGTCCTACCCCCTGCCCTGGGCAGGGACACTTCCCATTGATTCAAGTTGCTCCAAGCCCCATCCAACCTGGCCTTGAACACCTCCAGGGATGGGGCAGCCACCACTGCTCTGGGCAACCTGGACCAGGGCCCAGGTTTGGGCAGCCTGATCCAGTGGGGGGTGTCCCAGCCCATGGCAGAGAGTGGAACTGGGTGATCTTTAGGGTCCCTTCCAACTCAAATCATTCTATGATGACTAGATCTCCAAGGAGCTAAAGGAAAATGATGTATTTTTATCAAACCCTTACAAGAACACTTTAGTAAAAAGTTGCCTTTGCATAAGACTTTATTTTTATAGAGTCATTATAATTACTTTCAACTGCTGCAAGTGTCAGCCAGGAGTCAGTGTGCTTCGGGGAAATAAGTTCGACAAGTTTATTGCTCTGGAGTTGGGAGTGATGGTGCCTTAGCTAATTGCGGCACACTAAATAGTTTCTGATGAGATGAAAACTCTGATTTTATTACTTCTGAAGGTCATTGCATATTATCTGTATCACAAATATGTATATAAACAGCCATAAAATGCATATTTACTTCTTCCATTAAGCAAAATTTCATACAATTCTTGTTGCTTTTTACTTGGCTTCTACTAAGAGCAAGTCTGTAATACTTATTTCTGGAGTGACTGAAATGATGTCCATGCTGGGGACATAATCAAAGCTAATTGTTTCCTTTTTTTTTTTTTAGTTATTTTAAATCAAATTGCTCAGGCTTACACCACTTATTTATATCGGATAAAACACAGTGACGTTATCTTTTTTCTGGTTATCTTTTTTCCCTCCATACTGAGGTATAGAAGTTTTTTTAATAACAAAATACAGTCATTGTTTACTGAAATCTACTTTGTCATGATGGGAGGCTGAAACTGAAATTGTCACAACAGTGCAACCTGAGTTCTTGTTGGATTAATGGTTCAGATCTGCCTGTGTGTGGTGGGTTGGCTCTGGTTGGTCACCAGCTGCCCCAAAAGTCTGCTCTATCACTCCACTACCTTAGCAGGACAGGGGAGAGAAGATATAACAAAATGTTCATGGATTGAGATAATGACAGGGACATCACTCTGCAATTAGCCATAGGTAAAACAAAATTAACTTGGAGAAATTAACTTGATTACCAATCAAAAAATCAGGAATAAAACCAAATCTTGAAACACCTCCCCCTCACCTCTCCCTTCTTCCCAAGCTCAACTTCACTCTTGAATTCTCTCAATAATATTATTTCCAGCTGAATTCACATGATGTGGCAGTCAAATATTTTTTTATTTGATGCTTTAATTTTTTTTTTTAAATAGTTCTGGCCTGCAGAGTTATCTATCAGGGCCATTGGAAGTTTTTCTGAACTACATCACTGTCTCTTGTTAGGCTTGGCATTCATAATTATTTGCTTAATTTAATTAGAATTAAATATATTATTTAGTTTGCTTTCAAAAAATTCAGTGTTAAAATTCATTTTTTGTGCTAATTTTTTTAATATAAATATCAATTAGCTTTTATCCTTTTATCAATAGTTTGAAAGAAACCCAAGAAGCTGCAAACATAACTGGTTTCCTCCATCAAGAATGTTTATCTCTTGAAGCCATGGTTTAGGACTGTTTATTTTATGTAAGTCCACAACCTGAGGTTGAAATTCACAATCTACTCATCTCTGCTATGAATGAAAGAGGGTTGTCAAGCTTACATGTAAGATTTGTATTTCGAGAGAACTAGAGAAATTTGGGTACTTGGAGCAATTTATTTTATCTGCCAGTTCCTGAACTCATCATAGAATTGTGGAGTCATTTGGGCTGAGAAGGGACCTCAAAGCCCATCCAGTTCCAATCCACAGGGACACCTCCCACTAGATCTGGTTACTCCAAGCCCCATCCAGCCTCGCCCTGAACACCTCCAGGGATGGGGCAGCCACCACTGCTCTGGGCAACCTGGGCCAGGGCATCCCCAGCCTCATCAACAAGAATTTCTTCTGAAGATCTTGCCTCAATCTCTCCTTTTTGAGCTGGAAGCTGTTCCCCTTCATTTCATATCACTGCATTGCCTTCCAGTGCAGGTGGTCTCACGCAAGAGCTAATGAATGTAAATTAAGAAAAAAAAGGCAGGGCTTCGGGTCTAACCCAGGACTTCTCTCGGAGAACAACCTGGCTCCGCTGCTGCTTGGAGAGCGGGGGAGAGGAGGAGACCTCAATTCTCTTGCTTTATAAAATGCATAATATGACATGAAGCTGAACTTGTGTTAATGATTGTGTGCTGCTTAGGACTATAGGATGAGTTCCTAAAAGCTTTTATCTGATTAAGCTTTTTTAAAAAGACNTTAGGACTATAGGATGAGTTCCTAGAAGCTTTTATCTGATTTTTAAAAAGAAAGACAAAAGCAAACTTTGGAGGAAGCTTCCTTCTTTCAACCAGCTGTATTAAAGTAGGGCTTCTAATCTAAATCATCTCTACAGACAATGGAAAACAGTAGACCCTGGAGCAGTCAATCCATCTGATCCAGAGAGATGGTGTGGTGAATCAGCCTGTGGTTGTGCCTTTCTCCCTGGCTTATTTTGCTGGGATATGGGAGGAGCTGTCAGAGAAGGTATAGATCAGTGTGTTCAGACACATAAAACTAAAAGGAAATGCTCTTCAGCCTTAGAGAGAGCACTTGCAGCCTGATGACTTCAGAGCTAGTTTTGCTGTGCCCATCACTCACAAATGTGATGTGCAGGTAAGTTCTAACGCTGAGTGTGCAGTGACCAGCATGATAATGTTTCATTGTGGTTTGCTGCTGCAGTTGTTACTGAATTACAGGATCTTTCTCCCTCTGTTTCTGACTGCTGTCAGGGGGAGCAGCCTGCCTGCTGTGATCGATGGCAGGTTTTCCTATTGCTGACTTCTAATTTCATACTCCAGGCATGTCTACATCAAATTTCATTATGAAAGATTCTTGTTTTGTTGTTTCATTATTCAGGCATTGCAAGTAGGAAGGAAGGACTAGAAGCATAAACACTTTTGTAAGAGACTAATATTTGCAGATTCATGTTCTGAAACACTTGTGTTCTGATAGGGAAAAATACAATGCTTCAAGCAGAAAAAAACAGGCAGGGAATTATAAGTCGAGGCCCTTGAGAAGCTAGCAGAAGTCTCTGCCTGCACAAAGAGGAATTCAGAAAAATATCTGCCCCAGAGGTTTTTGGATTTATAGACATACAAGCAAAGTGCATATTAGGAAGCAGGGTGGAAAAAACCACAGAAGAGTATCTGTGGGGATGTGACACAGCAGTGACATCCATCCATGAGATTGTGATGGCATTCGGAGCCTCACAGCGCTTGTTGCTGCGAAGCTAAGAGCATCTGCTAGGTGTTTGTTGGGGCTGCTGGTCATACCCCAGTTGTTAGTCTAGACAAATGATGTCCCAAATCTTCTGTTTCTCAGAGCTAAAGAGCTTTTCTTGTGTGAAATGAACAACCTGAAGCATCAGCATGTGGACTGTGACATTCTCATCTCCAGAATGGCTGGGTCCTGCAAACCCACATGATGCAACCTCATGGAACTGGTTGTAAGCAAATGTGAGGTGATGGACTGTGGTGTTTTGCTCTGGTTTCTTATAATGCTTTTGAGAGTCCCATTTAGTGCACTTAGGCATGTAGTGACAGGACTAGGGGCAATGGATATAAACTGGAGGTGGGGGGGCAGATCTAGACTAGACATAAAGAGGAATTTATTCTCAATATGGTTGGTGAGACCCTGGCCCAGGTTGCCCAGAGAAGCTGTGGCTGCTCCATCCCTGGAGGTGTTCAAAGCCAGGTTGGATGGGGCTTGGAGTGACTGGAGCCAGTGGGAGGTGCCCCTGCCCATTGCGGGCTTGTTGGAACCAGGTGATTTTTAAGGTCCCTTCCAACCCAAACTATTCTACGATTTAAACAAAAGTACTTGCTCCTTATTGTGTGTTTGGTTCTCCCACACTCTCCCATTGCGTAAGAGCACGGCAGATGCTGCCCTGTCTGTGTGGTTCACTGGCTTTGCACCCCAACTTCCAGAGCTGCACTTAATCTAATTTATCATAAGCCACGTACAGTTAGATCAGAAATTCTGGCAAAGGATGATGTCCCTGCCTATGGCAAAAGGGGTTGGAACTGGGTGATATTTAAGGTCCCTTTTGATCAAAACTGTTTCATGATTCTGTGGAAACAAAGTAAAATAAAATACAACCTGGGATTTCTAGGGAGATTTAATGGCCAATTTTCCTTGAAATCTGACTGGGATTTAGAGCTCTAGCTCCTTAAAGCTGTTTTGAAAGTCATAATTCAAATGGAAAGCAGACGAAATTTTAGCAACCAAGTGGCCGAGCCATCTGTGAAATACACTCTTGCAACCAGGGTGCAAGTCTGACCCTGTTGAAGATCTCTGGCTACAAGGATCTAGGAGGACCTGAGGATCAAGGAGATAAAATATCCAGGCCTGTGTTAAAAGTCAAAGGAAGAACATGGCCAGGAAGGCTGCTGTTGTCCCGCTGTGCCTCATAGCTGGAATTTTTGTTTCTGTTGTGTGATCAGCCCTGAACTATGAGCAACATGAAACACTGATATAAATAAAACCAGGGTTGTGCTCTGCATGTGCTCTCTGAGGCCTTGGGGTCTTCAACCCAACCAGGGCTGTTGCTTTGACTTTTAGTGACTTTAAGGACATTGAATTAAATGATATCAGTTTTTTTCTGAAATGATAAAAGTCTGATAATACCTATCCTTTAGTTTTGCTTTCTATACTACAGGAAGCAGCATAGAGATGGCTTAGACGTATTCACTACAAACATATTAGCTCAGCCTTGTTTAGTGTCAGTAAACTACATCCTCATTAAAGAAAGATGTTGGCTAAATTTTTAGCTGATCCCACAGTTGCATTAAAAATAAGTGCTGGGGAGCTTTAACTATAATTCTAAATATTCTTTCTCTAAAATTAAGTGTTATCAATTAATTATGGTCATTTAAGCTGGAAAAGGGAAGATTTAGATAAGATGTTAGGAAGAACATGTGAGGGTGGTGAGGCCCTGGCCCAGGTTGCCCAGAGCAGTGGTGGCTGCCCCATCCCTGGAGGTGTTCAAGACCAGGTTGGATGGGGCTTGGAGCCCCTGATCCAGTGGCAGGTGTCCCTGCCTACAGCAGGGGGATTGGAACTGGATGGGCTTGAAGATCCCTTCCAAATTGAATGGTTGATGATTAGAAGACCACATGGACAAACCAGGCTAGAGTAGGATCACTCCTCTTACCTGTTAAGCTGTCGATTTTGCAAAACTGAATGAGATAACCTTATGATACAGTTTGGTCTGATTTAGGAAAACTTGTAAAGCTACATGTATTGTCTTTTTATTGCATATCTCTGCACACTGAGTCTTGCTGAAAAGCCTCAGAGTGCTTACAGCATGGTTAGTAGAGCATTAATCTATTAGCCTGGAATATGTGATCCTGTAAAGGAACACGATCTCTCAACTAAAGTCACATGCTGGATGTCTTCAATGATGAATTGGAGTTGCATGTTTCCCTGAAGATGATCAAATTTGCATGAGTGCTGTTATGCTCTTGATAAACCAGCAGCCTTCACAGCAGGCTTTTAGGATGTAATTGTAGGCACCAACTCATTCTACTGCAGAAACATCTAGTAGGTGGACTCTGATGAAAGACTACCTCCAAACTTTGCTCCTCTAATCTGCTGGCAGTGATTTTGACAACCTCCAAAATGTAAAGAAATCATGATTAAGTTTTTTAAGCATAAAAAGAAAAATGTCTTTGTTCTGCTCTTCTATTTGCTCTGTGCTGCAGCCCACTGGAACTTTTTCCAAGCCCTTCTAAAGAACAAAGCTGAAACATTTTTCCTTAAAGGAATTGAAGTCTTGCACAGTAATGTGGTTTAAATAATTGATGCTTTTAATGTACAAACAAATAAATTTGTTCCTCAATCTTCTGATGCACCCATTGTGCAGCATTTGGAAACAGCCCTTTAATGGCTTGTTTTGTCTCAAAGCTCCTAAACACTGAATGAGAAGGGAATTGATCAGTGAATCTGAAGTTTGGGGCTCCTGTACACTTGTTACTGAACACATCCTCAAGCTAGATGACCTCATAAGCAAGGTTTGCTTTTGGTGCTGAATTCACAGCTCCTTTACTTTTCACTCAAAGAAAAGGGGAGGGTGGGAAGAAGAATGCAGCTTTTCTTCTTTGTTTAAAGGAATCCTGGCTTGGTGACCAAGATGCGCACAGATTTCCCGTCTGATAGCAGTATTTACACATTGAGGTGTAACTGCCAGAATAATAGCATTTGTCTGAAAAACCCCCACTTGATTTCATTCTGTTTTCTGTGGATAAAACACACACTTGTTGACTTAGTCTCAGTTTGTGTGAGTTAGTGTTTCTCTTCCACTGCTGATCAGCAAAGCATGCAAATAATGATATCAGTGCATGAAATCAGCCCTGGCCAAGGAGAACAGGGGACTGTTTGTGCTATGTATAGTCAGGCCAATTCCTTCCTTCCTCTTTTTACTTTTTTTCCTTTCCCTTTAAAATGAAATTCTGTGAAGTATTAAACACACAGGGCTTATTCACTTGTCTGTTTTGGAGAAGTGAATTTGGTGCTTGTGGGAGATGCCAGGTGGGCTGCACGGGAGACAGAAGGTCTTTATCTCTCCACCAAGTAGCAACAGTGTGTGCTTCCCAAATTATGCTGCCTTAGTCCTGACCTGTAGGTAAGAGGCTGATTTTGATACCCCTTCAGCCCATAGCATCTTTGAGAAATCTTTAATGACCTAAATACTCCCATTTCATCCTGGCATGCTGCTTGCTCAGCACGTGTGCTTAGATATTCCTTGGCCTCAACTATTCCTGGAGACCAACATACTATGCCAGTGATTATGCTGCTAGGACTACTAAAAAAAAATAACAGAAGGAACAACCCATAATTTCCTTTTCAACTGTGGGTGGGTGAAAAGAGCATACAGAGAAGTTGGTTTCTGACAGCTTTTTCGGTTCATAGTGCTTTTACTGGTAAGCAGAGAGATTAATGTAGTAAATGTGTTTTGTTGCAACCACATGAGGTAGGAAAGCAAGAGTCCCTGTTCAGTTAAAACTGAAATTTTACCTTAACTTACTTAAAACTTTACAAAAAAAGAATATTCTTAGTGATGGAGTTCTTCGTGGACTCGACAGCAGCAGTGTAACAGTCTGTTTCACTTTATGTACTCCAAGTTTAACTTGGAATCAAGGAAAGGTTTGGGTTGGAAGGGACCTCAAAGCCCATCCAGTCCTACCCCTCTAGCCCACTAGATCAGGTTGCTCCAAGCCCCATCCAACCTGGCCTTGAACACCTCCAGGGATGGGGCAGCCACCACTGCTCAGTGCAACTTGGGCCAGGCCTCCCACCCTTATAGGAAAACATTTATACCTAATATTCCATTTCAATCTACCCTTGTTCTACCCCTGTGCTCCCAGTCAAGAGCCCCTGTCCAGCTTTCCTACAGCCCCTTTCAGTGCTGGAAGCTGCTCTAAGGTCTCTCCAGATCCTTCTCATCTCCAGGCTGAACAATGCCAACTCTCTCAACCTGGCTTTAGAGCAGGGGGGCTCCAGCCCTCAGATCATCTCTGTGGTCTCCTCTGGACCTGTTCCAACACTTTCATCTCCTCCTCATTATATTGGGGACTCCAGAACTGGACTCAGGACTTCAGGTGGTGTCTAATGAAAGCAGAGGGGCAGAACTCTCTCTTGCCCTGTTGGTCACTTCCTTAGCAGCCCTTTAAAATAGTAAAAACAGTGATTACTGGATTTTAATTAAACATATGTTGTTTGGAATTAAAAAAAGGCTCTATTTCTCTCCTAGTTTTTAACATCAGTAGCTTCCTGACATGTCACGTGTTTGTATCAGACTGGCATGTAACTCCCTTACTGTATCAAGGCTATGTTGGGTGCCATGTTCATCACTTGACAGAGATGGAGCCGCTGGTGAGGCTGTGATTGCTGTACCCTTTCACCCATATTGGTCCCCTCTTATATGCTTCAAATACATCCCAAGGCAATGATGCTGGCCCCAGATGGACAAGTTTACGCCTGGTTTTTCTGTTGGTTTGTTTCTGGTGGTCGGGGCAGCAGGAGGTGATGAGTTAGGGCAACAACTTGTTCTGCCTTTTCTCTTAAAGTGGTTAAAAATAGCAAAGAATTTAGACTTTTAACTGGATGTTAGTGGAAAGATGTATTCAAAGTGGGGCAATTCTTGGTGCTGAAGACAGATGTTTCCCCCTTGCTTTACTGCTTGGGGGGGAGCAGGGAGGATAGAAATCCACAAATGTTGTCTCTCTCATTTTTGGCTTTTCTCCCAGGGCAAAATGAATTTCTTATCAATCTTGAACAGGCAGCCTTGAACAGATAAGGCCTTTCAACACTGCCAAAAAATCCAGGGCATGCAGATAGACAGTGGACAACAGAGGAACACATCACATCTCTAACAAGAGGAGGAGAAGCTTCCTACATTGGTGTGATACTAAAGATCATCTTCCTTTGTGAAACTGGATCCAGTGAATAGATGTGAAGCAGAGACAAATCTGAGAGGAAAATTGCTAGCGCACCAGTATTGAGTTTCTCCCTCATGTATCATTTCTTTTACATGCCCTCAATAGTATTCATCACTCAAACACATGGTTTCCTTGAGCTTCAATCACAATATACAGAGTTTGGTGATAGCATTTCAAGTGTTGTATTTCTTTGTGTCACTGTGAAATGCAATAAAACTCAGGCTTTCATACATGCTTGAGTTTCTGGAGTGCATCCAGAGAAGGGAAAGGGCTGGAGCCCAGGGGTTCTGGGAGCAGCTGAGGGACCTGGGTCTGTCCAGCCTGGAGGAGAGGAGGGTGAGGGGAGACCTCATCACTCTCTGCAGCTCCTGGGAGGAGATTGTGGTGAGGCGGGTGCTGATCTCTCCTTCCAAATGACAAACAATAGGATGAGAAGGAACGGCCTCAAGTTGTGCCAGGGGAGGTTCAGCCTGGATATTGGGGAAAAATGTCTTTACTGAAAGAGAAGTGAAGCACTGGCAGAGGCTGCCCAGGGCAGTGTTGGAGCCTCCTTCCCTGGAGGGGTTTAAAATGTTTAGGTGCGGTGCTTTGGTACACAGTTTGGCAGGCACAGTTTGGGCTGATGGTTGGAGTGGATGAGCTTAGAGATCTTTTTCAACCACAATGATTCTCTGATTCTGTATTATAAGGAATGGAAAATTTCCACTTGGCATTTGCATGTTATCTTATGTGAGCCTTTGCTTCTCTGGCGAGTACAAAAACTGAACTGGTTTCAGAAGGGGTTAATACTTGGAAGCCCACTCTGAATACTTCAGGTTTACATTATTTTTTTTGTCTTCAGGCCACAAGCCTATGTGAAATTATAGAAGCAAAGCAATGTATTGACTGCCCTCTGAATACTGAGATTTAAAATAAGCTTTTGTACCCAGGTGGCTCAGCCAGCAGAGTTTAAACGGTGGTGACATCTTACTCACAGTGTTGGATCAATGTCTCATATTAATGAAGTTACTTCATTGCAGTTTAAAATGCTGTGGAGGTGAATCCTAAAAATCAATCTGTTTGTCTTTAGACAAGAAGACGGCGTTAAACTTTCATCCTTCCTGCTGCCTAGCTTGGTGCTTTGGTTCTTTGTGTTAATTATTGTTTCAATCTTGTTTATTATTAATTCACTTCTGCGAGGTCCTGAAGCTGCTGTTGGTTTGGTTACACAGAGAAAAAGAAGGAATTGAAAGAATCAGCCCTGAGATGCTCTGCAGCTCCTGTCCCCAGAGAGGAAGATAATTAAGAATTAAAGGGTTTGGGGGAGTGAAAGCGGGCAGGCAGGGAAGGAGAAATGAGTAAGCTCTGCCTGCATCCTGGGGGAACCTGTTCTGGATTTTTCTGAGAAAGTCAAGTTTCATCCCAAAATGCCTGTTTGGACTTCAAATGTTTTGTTTTGGGGCATTATGACCTCAAATACAACTTCACATCCAAAGCAAAGCTCTGCCTTCCAGCTAAAACCTTTGGGAGACCTTGGAAGGAGCTTGGTATGTATCTCGGCATGTCTTCCTGGGGATTTGGAGAGGTTTTTGACTTAACAGGAACTCTGAGGTGGGGAGGAGGAATTTAACTTCGGTTATAATGAGATTTTATACCCCCTGAAACAAGCCAACCATATCCTGGGCTGCATCATAAAAAGCATGGCCAGCAGGTCAAGGGAGGGGATTCTGTCCCTCTACTCTGATCTCCTGAGATCCCACCTGGAGTCCTGTGTTCAGTTCTGGAGTCCTCAGAATTCACCAGTCCAACACACATCGCTTAATATGACTTAATGCCAGCTGTGGATTTGCATACTAGGAAATCTCTTTTCCAGGTTTTGGGAAGAGGGTACAGATTTCTTTTTAAGCCGTTCAAGAATTGTTACTTTTTTAAAAGGTTTCTGCTTAACGAAATTCCAGGATTTCTAGCAGGGCACGTTTGTTGGAGTGGTTTGAAAGCAGCTAACATATCTAGGATCATTTCCATCCATGTTACAGAGTTACAGAGCATTCACCAGGGTGATCTGTCACTGCCTTGTTTCCTGTTCCCAAGATTCAGTTTTGCCTTCTGTTTTTCTTCACTCGTCCCTCCCAGTGCAGGTTCCATGAATTGTTTGATGTCTCTGCTGACAACAAGATGGGTCATGCTTTTCGGTCCTGGGTCCACGCACTCTCCAGGCTTAGAGAGATGTGAACTTCGAACTCTGTATTCCATAGACTCCAGGGAAAATCAATTCTCTTGAGAGCCTGGGCTGGGAAACAAGCTCAGTAATAAGGTTGATTCTCTAGCAACAGCCAAGAACTGCTTTGCTTTCCGCTTGCTCTCTTTTGTGACTTTGGAGATTCTCAGATTTAACATCGCTGACCCACTACTATTAATGGATTTCCCTTGTTTTGTGCCTCCTCTGGGCTTTTCGGTTGACATTCTCTAACTGCCCAACAGGGAATGAAGGTGAGAGTAGTGAGAGTAGTAGCGCTCGAGCTATTGATTGACATGCAATAGTGTTTATGGAGCTTGAACGTCAAGCATTTAAATAATCTGGGCTTGACTGAACAAGATTTTAATTATTAATAAAGCAAAAGATATTCCACAACTGTCAGCCCCTCATGTGCATGAAGAGATGTCGCTTTTTTCCCTTCATTACCAATTCTCTTTAGCATTCCAGTGTTTAAGGGCCAACAAAGAGACTGATCCCATCATGCCTAGTGTAAGATTTTAAGCAAACAGCTATTCTCTGTCGCATGGTCTAAGGGGAAGTGCATTGGGTCAGGTTCTGAGCTGTTACTTGTAACCAAAATGTGGGTACCTGCCTTGCTGCAATACCAAGCTTCAATTTATTGATTTGTCTTAGAGCTACTTATGTCTGATTGATAAGCATGTTAATTTGGTTGTGGAGTTTTCTTCCAGCTCAGGGGTTGTTTGCATACATTGGCAGAGTACACCTCTCTACCCAGGGTGTTGAGAGATGGTGATCGGGATCTGTGATTCAGCCTAAGTCAGTTTATTTGTGACTTGACTTGTGACTATGGCAGAGGCCATGCTGGGAATAGTCAATCAACAAAAAAGCCAACATCCTCAAAGAGCAGCTTTGCTAACATCAAGGGCAGAAAAAGATACTATGGATTAAGTCAAGCAGCACTTGCTGTAGCTTATGTATAAGTTCCTTGGTTGGTGCTGGTACCAGCTCCAAGGTAGCACATTAATATCTTTCATCACAAGAACATGCTAGTGCACCTACCAAGAAGCTCTTAATTTCTTCTCGTGCTTCATAAATATGAAAATGCAGAAAAGAAGAAGATGGTTGATGTGGGAATAACAGTGGGCTGCAGTATTATACACAGTCATTTCAAAAAAGTACTTTGCTGTGACACATTTATTAGCGTTGTTTTCCAGAGGCTGCTGGTGGTTAAAATCATGTAGCCTGAGAGGAAAAAGCTTTGAGTGTTGTCACAAGCACATTGTTTGTTGTGGAAGCAAATAACTACTGAGTTCAAAGAGGTATCTTTTTGCTGCAGCCACTGCTGTCTGAAACCATGAAGGTATAATGTCTTAAGTAGTTATCCACTGTGGTTCATAGTTACTTAACATATAGGGAGGGGTGGGAGTCTCCTCGCAGAGCTCGGGAGGGTTGAAAACCAGGACGAGAGATGGAAAATGGACACAACCCACATTAAGTGGGTTTTTTTTGTGGCATAACCTTGAATGATGTTTTGCAGTTGCTATGAAGCAAGGTGTTCAAGGCCAGGCTGGACGGGACTTTGAGCAACCTGATCCAGTGGGAGGTGTCCCTGCCCATGGCAGGGGATGCGACTGGATGGGTTTGAGATTCCTTCTAACTCAGACTATTCAGTGATTCTATTCTGTGATTCTCTTCCAGTGGCACCGTTTTATAGAGAAGTAACTGGATTCAGAATGCATCTGTTAAACACAATTGCAGCACTAACAACTGAGGTTTTTTTGTTATATTTTTTTTATTTCTTGGGCTTTTAAAATCGATTTTTGTGTTCACTTTTAATTTTAAACTAATTTTCTAACTGTTGCAGTCTTACTGAATATAGAATAACAAGAGCAGCTGGACTCAGAATATATATGTGTGTTTTTATCTCAGCAGTGGTTTAGTCATTGGCATGCGTTACCACTCTTGACGCTCATCATGCACAGGGAAACTGCTTTAGGGAACTGTTCATCAGCATTTAGGAAACATGAGCTGCTTAAGCTTTTCTTTATCTGGAGGGTGGTTTGCAAAAAGGTATGCATATGATTGAACGTAAAACTGAGATTCTGTGCATGCCTTCTGGCTCAACATCATTTTATCAGTTTTCCTCCCCCTAGAAATATCACTGTCCTTACAGCAGGTGCAGCAGCTGCTATGTGTTTGTGTGTTTAGCAGTAGGTGAAATTGTGAAGGCTCTGGCTGCAGCACCAGGGCTCTAGAGGTGCTTGTGGCGTGAGGGGGTGTATTTTTCTGGACCGGATCTTCAGTGCTCATGCAAGTTGAGAATCAAAGTTGATGATATTTAGTGGAGACTAGTTTTTTTGGTGGAGTAGGTGCTCAAGTACTCTAAACCAGTTTAGCTCTGCTAGTGAGGAGCTTGAAGGTGAGTATGTCCTCCTCTTTCCCTTTAAATAGATTCATTAAAGTTGGAAAGAACTCTAAGATCACGCACTCCAACCGTCAGCCCAACTCCTCTGTGCCTTCTGAACCATGGCACAAAGTGCCATGTCTGCCTTCTTTCTGAACCCCTCCAGGGGTGGAGACTTCACCACTGCCCTAGGCACCCTCTGCGAATACTTCACCACTCTTTCAGTAAAGAAATATTTCCTAATATCCAATCTGAACCTGCCCTAGTGCAACTTGAGGCCATTTCCTCTTGTCCTGTCATTTGCTATTTGGGATAAGAGACCACCACAGCCTCCTTTCTGGGAAGAGCAGAGAGCGATGAGGTCTCTCCTCAGCCTCCTCTTCTCCAGACTAAGCAGCCCCAGATCCCTCGGTTGTTCCCCAGAACCTCTGGGCTCCAGCTTGTTCCCCTTCTGAAGGGCCTAAAACTAAACAGTTTAATATGACATAATATAGAAGTTCAACAATAAATTTGACTTGAATTTATTCCTGTTCTAGTTTATCACCTATTTTATGTTTCCATAAAGTACTATTTTTTAAATACAGTCATTAATTTTGTCATTGTGGAACAAAGTGTCCAAGATGTACAATAAATCCTGTGCAATAGGTGTGTGTGTGGGGGTCAATGGATAAATAAAAGAACAAAATCAACTTGTAGAAAGCTCTAACATCTGGATTTGTGTGAACAGTTTTTTTTCTTCCTTCTGTTATTTGTGCTTTGATATTTTATGACTGATAAAAGAAGTTCGACCCTGACTTATATCTTTTCACTTAATCCTTTAAAGATTATGAAAAAGCTATTGATGTTAAACATTTTAAGCTCAATGTAGTCAATTATCACTAAGCATTCCAAGTCCTTTCTTGGAGAAGGAGGTTGTCTGTCCATATTGGGGAAAGGGATAATTTATGCAGCCCCAAGTGCTGTGCTGCTGCAGCTGGGAAGGTGGGAGACAGTGGATGTGGTTGGATCTTATTTTGTTGCTTTTAACGTGGGGTTATTTTTCTTTCTGGAGACCTATGGCTCTTTATATCAGTTTTCATAGCTGTATGGATCCAGGCTGCTGTAGGGCAGCAGTTTTCTGTGCTTCATGGAAGTTTTGGGCAACTGAAATGAAGTGATAAATAAATAGATTGGTTAGTCAACCCTGAAAAGTACAGGTCTGCTGTTTCACAGTGTCTGGCTCCCTGTATTTATAAAAATAAAGCAGAACCATTTCAAATTGCTTTAGCTTCACCAGGGAAAGAAGAGGATTATTTCTTTTTTTTTTTTGGAAAGGCAAACGCTTCAAGAGAAAATGTCCTTTTCTGATAGCCACTTAGATGGTAATTTACAGTTGTGACTATAATAATACCAGATGTTTACTTTTAAGAGGTCTGTACGTCACGTATTCTGAGAAAACCATCAAAACAATAATTTAGATTGTGTCTCTTGTCAGAATTTGGGGAATTCAGAAGGCTGTTTTCAAAAGTAATGAAACTGATGGTCCTGTTGATTCAGTGCCAATATTGCAGCAACAGAAACCTGGATACCCAGCAAAAGACCAGATACCTCAATGCTTAAAAAGCCCAGCTACTAAACAGCGGGGAAATAGATTGGGCATAGAATCATAGAACAGTTTGGATTGAGGTACCTTAAAGATCATCTAGTTCCAGCCTCCTGCCATGGACACGGACGCCTCCCACAGGATCAGGCTGGCCAAGGTAGCATGCAGTGGTATTAATCATCCCTACAGGTATCCAGGAGAGAAAACAGAAGTATTCAGGTGGGCTATTAGGCAGGATGGCTGTGCATCTGCCATGTGAGTGTGCTCCTTGGAGAACAGGCTTGCAGAACTCCTCCTGTCTTCAAGCTTTGCAGACTTGGCAGCTTACCCCCACTCCTCCCAGCAGATATTTGCCTGCGTATTTAGCAGTCTTCACCTGGTGCTCTTCCATAAGCTTGTCTTTATCTTTCTTGAGCCCATGTGCAAGTTTTAATGTGAACAGAATTGCACGGTATGGGGGTTGCTGGACTAGCTATAGGTTTCATAATGAAGCACCTCACTTAGTTCTGATGCTGCCGCCTACTACCTTAATTTTTATACTGAAGAGATTGTGCACAAATGGCTCCTATTCTCCTTCTCTGTGGAATTCCAGGTTTTGCATCTTCATCTCCCCTGAGTGTCTTTATCCTGGGCTGAAAAGTCATAGATTCATTGAGGTTGGAGATGATCTCCAGTGCCATGGCCACACATTTTTTGAACCCCTCCAGGGATGGAGACTTCAACACTGCCCTGGGCAGCCTCTGCCAGGGCTTCACTACCTTTCAGTAAAGAAATATTCCCTAATATCCAATCTAAACCCCCCATGGTACAACTTGAGGTCATTTCCTCTTGTCCATCACTTGTTACTTAGGAGAAGTCCTATACCGATTCTCTTCTTTTCTGGTAAAGAAGCCTTTCCATGCCTTGGCTTGTCCTTTTCCCCCACATCTTTTTGATCTTTTGAAACATTCTTTAAACCATTTTTTTTAACCTTCTACAAATAATAATGGGGTCAGAAAGATGCAAACATTTCTCTGAGTTCAACATCTTAATGAATCTTATTTTTCTGGAAAATCTTCCTTTCGCTCATGCTTGGAGGCTCCTACTACATTTAACACTTGCAGGTACTTCTCAGCCTTCATGCAATATTCTTATTGGTCTATGACTGATTTCAGGGTTGAATGTGTGTTCATCTTCATTTTAGGTCATGTTGTTGAATTTCAGGGGCTTTATCTCCACTTTGAAGCAAGCTGCTTTTATTGAGGACTCGCCATTAGGATCTGGATAAAGATAGCCCTGTAGGACACTTTTAATCCTCTTTTTTCAAAAAATAGAACTGAACCTCTTCAAACAGTGTTGGGACATGGGGATGCGTTTGAAAATCTTTTTTAAAAAGGCCTTCTGCATTTTCAATGTATATTATTTTTAGCCCTATTTTGTTAAGGCATGGTTAGGAGGTACATATGTAGGAGGGTAGTCCTAGCTCCTACAAACTACTGACCTGGAGTCAATTTAAGCTTTTACGTTATATTTTCATTAAAGAAAGTGAAAAATTGCAAATTTTTTCATAGTATTTGTGTGAGAATTGCTTATTTCTATGATTTTGGAAAGGTGTATTGCTTTTTGACTTTAATCTATACCTTTTATCGACCACTTTCAGCTCTTTTCTTTTCAGCTTTGCTACTGAAAAAGCCCCGAAGTAAAACTTCTTTTCCTTTGGTGATGAAGAAGTTAATACAAGTTTTCAAAAGCTGCCTGTTTTTCAGGGAGACATTCTGATGAGCTTTTATTTATCTTCAGTACAGAACTTATAATTGCAATCAGCCTTTGAACACCCAGGCTGATGAGATCTGGGGAAGCAAAAAAGGCTGTAGGATGTGTCTATGGGGGAACCCTGGAGCTGTGTCTCATTCCGCACCGTGCTGGCTGGCTGGCTGCCGTGGGAAGGAGCAGCAGTCTATTTTCTAGCACTCTCTTCATGCAGTTCTGAGCAATTGTTCCCCCTGTTCTTCTTGATAGTGCCCACAGGGAGCCTAAGAAATGATTGAGCAGCACTGAGGAGCTGTCGGAGAGGAGATACCGGCTTTTAGCCAAGCAGCGCTTGCTCTGCAGCCAATCAGTCCCTTTCACAGACCCTCTATTGCTTATTTTAAAGCGTCAGGCAGGGCACTCAGGGTTGAATTGTACAATTTGGCTTGTAAAATGAGATTATCTTTTTCTCCTCCTTCCTCTCTGCATTTCTATGACCTTATGTCTTTAAACCAATGGCCAGGCTAATGCAGGATTCCAGCTCTGAAACCACTCCATTTGGGGAGTTTTGTTCAGAAGTATTTTAGAAGGACCACTAGTTTTTCAAAGTGGAAACTTTTTACAGAAATGTGTTGCTTCTGGCTGAACTGTTACTGGGAAAAGTTATCCCTGGTCTAAAACAACCAGATTTTTAAAAAATATGTGTGCACCAATAACTAGTGGAACAGCACTAGAAAAAAGCTGGGATTTATTTAAAATATTTTTCGTAACACATTCTGGAAGTATATCTGCTAGGGAAATGCACTAACCACTGAGATTTTGGCTAGAGAGAACACACGGGTGCATGTCTAAAATGACCAGATTTTTTAAGTGTGTGCATACCAATAAATGTGTTTTCATAAAGGAGGATGTACTTAGGTTCTTTTATGGCATAGAATCATTAAAGTTGGAGAAGACCTCTGAACTCATCTAGTCCAACCATCAGCCTAACACCATCACTCCTACTCAACCATGTCCCAAAGTGCCACCTCTCCACAACTTTTGAACCCCTCCAGGGTTGGAGAGTCCGTCACTGCCCTGGGCAGCCTCTGCCAGGGCTTCATGACAGATCTTCTGTTGAACAGAAACATGTTAATTCTAAGGGAATCAGGTCCATGAGAAGTGGACATCTGATGATATTCTATCAGAAAGGTGCATTTGGACCATGAGTGACCAGGAATATCATTGCAACACTCTTCCAGTACCAAACTGTAGTGAATCCAGTGTTAGTTTGTAATGATGTTGTTCTGCGCTGTCCAGCAGTTGCTAAAAGCTCCAAGCTGAGTATTTAGCAAGGGCTTAAAAATTGTTCTCATCAACCTGACCTCAGGATTCTGGCTCAGGGTCCATTTAACACTTACTTTGCTGAAGAATTCAGTAGCTTGTGCAGATATATAGGTGGGCCTCTCAAGCATCTCTCTTGCACAACACTGTTTTTTTCCTGTTGTGATCTGGATAACAGCCCAGTTTCCATACTTATTAAATGGGCAACTTCTCACTAGGCTCAAGAAAAATACTGATCCCCTTTCTTAATGTAGGTTTCCTCTAGCTTTATGCTCTATGAGGTTGACTGCTGCTCACAATTTGCCGCATGAGATATAAACTCTGTTTGCCAGACTGTAAAGCCCAGTGGTGAGCAAACATGAAGGATGAAGTTAGAGCTGAAATCACCTCAAATAATGGTGCTTCATAGAAAATGCGGTCGGCATTGCTTTTATGATAATGGAGTTGCACGCAGGGGTTGCGCTATAATGAAGCTTTGTGCTGTAAACCAGGGAATCTGATGTAATCAGATTGATGGAGCAAAATCAGATATTCAGGGTAGAGGCAATTAATCCTTCATTTAAGGACACTCAAATCAGCAAGACATCTGGTGTTAAGGATATAAATGAGTCTTTAATGTGGGCTTCATGATAGGTAACTCCCGCAGACGCATCTATTTGCTGTATATAATGGTAATTTGCAACTCTCTGAGGAGTTACAGACAACAGCTGACAATTTCTCAAGCTTTTGCTGCTAGTATTCACAGCAGGGTCAGCCTCTTGCTCAAGGAGTAAGGCCTGGACCTTTAGAAGATTGGTTTCATGCTGATTTTCTTCTTCAGGAGACAAGAAGTTATTTTGAAGAGGATAAAATTTGGCTCTAAGAGAGACTATGTTGAAAAACTCATTGCAGTGGTATGCAATGAGGAACCTGGAAGGCTGCTTCAGTGCCTGGGTTTGGGAGTTCAGCTTGAGATTCAAACCAAGCCATGGATTGGTCTGGGACCTGTCTGGGAAATGGTAATTGCAAAGTGGTGGTTTAATTCCTGCCCTTCATCCAAACTTCCCTTTGAAGCTTCAGGACAACACTTCTCTAGACAGTGAGGAAAAGGTCCTTTTCTGAGAGCAGGTATCTGACCAATGTGACTAGTGGAATAGCACTAGAAAAAGCTGGTATTTATTTAAAATATTTCATATTGCATCTGCTAGGGGAACGCACTCATCACTGAGGTTTTGGCTAGAGTGAACACATGGGTGCATGTACTCCTAGGTCATGCTCTCAGTTGAGACACTTTTGTTCAGATTTCTTTGTCATTGAAAGAATACAAGATTTAATGCACAAGTCCGAATGTGTGAGAGTGGATCATGTAAATAGGAAGGTTGGAAGTATTTAAGTGAGAAGGTCCTGAACCAAAATGTCTCTTTCTGATCTGCCTTGTGACTGCTAAATGAAACATCCCTGTGTCAGATCTCAGAACCTGGGTTTGCCCCTCTAGCATGCAAAGGGCCCTAACTTCTCAGATATGATAGCTGATCTCAGGGAGATTCCTTCTTCAGAACTGTGGAGGTCTGCACTCTGGACACCCTCATCTCACACAAGTTTACGGTGCCTGGATCTTCTGTACCCAGCTTGGAGTGGTAGCTCAGACTTCTGCCCACCAGAAGGTCTGGGAGCCAAGCTGAGAGTCTAGGCTAAGATTATGTTAATGAAAGCTTGGCATCTTTACCTGGAATCACACTGCCTTGAGGGGCAGTGGTGCTGTCTGCATCGTTAAGGCAAAGTTGGTACTAACAAGTGTGTAGGTCAAGACTTGGCTGAATAGCAAATCTTCATCAGACTAGCCACATTGGTCTTGGGTAGCAGATATCTACTCAGTCCATAAAAATGTGCAGGCAAGCAGAGTGCTGACCCAAACCCAAGCTCCATGGCAGCGTTTCAAGTAGGGGAGGTAAGAGCAATTTCTCTCATCCGTCTTCATCTCTGCATGGACAATTCCTAAAGGGGGGCTGGAAATCGATTACTAAAAATCTAATTTGGATAGAAAATGTACATTGCTATGTGGTGCTGATTAGCATGAAAATGCTTTATTAATGTTTTTCATGCACTGTACATCCAGTGCTAAATTACAGCTTTAAGGTCATTAGTCATAGCGTGAACACTCTAAATGAACTTACCAATTTCCCAGCAAATGATGTCGACAGCCATCTCCCTTCTTCTCCACCTACTTTTTGACTCTTCCCCAAAGGGAAAATGCATGTTTCTGCATCTGTATGGGGCTCTGAGGATGTGAGGGGTTAGACCTGTGAGGAATGAGGAATGCACACCCAAGCACTTGAATATTTCCAGAAATGAGGCTCCTGTGACAAACCAGTGCAGGTTTCTGACAGTAAGATCAGAATGAATTGCACAGTCACCGTCTTGCTTTAGAAGAACAAGGCTTCCTGCACCAGGACAGGTTGAGAGAGGCTGTTAAGGTGCGAAGGTACAAGACAGTGCTTGTAACTCAGAATAGGAATCATAGAATCGCAGAATAGTTTGGGTTGGAAGGGACATTAAAGATCATCCAGTTCCCACCCCCTGTCATGGGTAGGGACAACTCGAACTAGGTCAGGCTCCCCAAGGCCCATCCAACCTGGTCTTGAACACCTCCAGATATGGGGCAGCCACAACTTCCCTGGGCAACCTGGGCCAGTGTCTCACTACTCTCATAATGAATAAATTCCTGCTTATGTCTAGTCTAAATCAGCTCCTCTCCAGTTTATACCCATTCCCCCTCCTCCTATCACTACAACCCTTTGTGAACAGTCCCTCTTCAGCTTTCTTATAGCCATTTCAGGTACTGGAAGGTCGCTATAAGGTCTTCTTGGAGCCTTCTCTTCTCCAGACTGAACAACCCCAGCTCTTCAGACTGTCCTCATATGGGAGGTGCTCCAGCCCTCTGGAAGTAATGGTGATTCCCTAGTTGTGTCTGAACCCAGTGCAGAACAAAATGGGCTGAAGGGAACGGTATGTGAGGCCCTAATGAAGGTAGTGGATAGTCAGCATGAAGAGATAATAAATATTACAGAAAGGATAGGTCCCTAACACAAAGAAAAAAGTTTCGCAGCAGTTTTGATCATTTTCCTATGAACAGCAGTTTCTTTTCAGCAATTTAGAAGTTGATTGTAAGAAAACAAGAAATTACAATTGCTTCTGAATGTTATTAGAAGACTTCCATTTCCTAGGGAACAGATAATCCAAGCATCAAAGCGTAGCAGCATGGCATTTCTTTGTATTTTTAATTCTTCATGTCACCTTTTCATTGGACACATCAGAGAAAGCAGTAGGAAGGCTGGTTTGGCTTTAATGTTTGAGAAAGAGGAATAGAAGAAATTGATGATCCAACCTCAAGTAGATCAGCATAAAAGATGCTTTTTTGGGGGGAACCATTAACATTCGATAAGAAAGTATAGAAACTTCATATTTCTGTGTAACTGCTTTTCTTTGCTAGATCTTGAGGCTGCAAGCAGCCGTAAACCAGAAAACAAAATGGTAATTGAAAATCCACTTAAAAATGCAACTTTCAGAATAAAGTCAGGTATACACATACTAGAAAAAGAATTTATGCAAACCAAATGTATTATGTTAAAAAGAATGAGCTAGAGGGTGAGATTAATCAAAGTGAGATGTGCTGAAGGAACTTCAATGAATATTGGAGGAATAAAGAATGTGTATCTTTACCAAAAAATACCCTGAAACTTATGCAAACCAAAACTGTAAAAGCTTTAAGATGTGAAGAAATGGAGACCAAGTCCTGTGCTGGGCCTGGTGTTCCAGCTGATCCCCCCTACCAAGGAGGAAGCTATGGGGAAAGTGTGGTCTTATCTTTTCTCTGTCCCCTAAACATGGAATTGCTCGTATGTGGTGCTGGACTGGCTGCAGTGGAGGGAGAAGAAGAAACCTTCTTTTGTGAATCTGCAAAGGAAAACTCCTACTCCCTTAACCCAACCCCAGCCCATCTCTGTGTTTCTGCCACTCAGAATTAGTGTAAACGCTTAAATCTCTGAATATTTAAACAAGATCAAAGTAAAAGCATGAAAAGATAGTAGTCCACAACAGTAGTACTCCTCTCATCACAAGAAGTGTTTCCATCAATGTTGCCTTTGAAGCTGAATCTTTTCATGTAACATCTCAAAGACTCTTTTATTCCTTCATTTTTAACCTTTGAAAAAGAGAAGTTGCATATGATCTGCTGAGACACCGGCCTTTTAGTATTTATGGCCTTCTGGTATTCCCCCTGCAGGTCTGTATTGAAACAATGTGCAGGGGATAAGGAGGGAGGGATGCAAGAATCTGCTCAGAGGAAAGCTTGGGGTGGTCCTGCTAATGCACCCTTGGAAAGTGTGAATATATGACATCTGGTTTTCTTTTTAAATGGTTGATCTTTCCAGCCTTCTCAGGAGGAAAGAGAAGCTTACAAATATAATCAAGCGCAGAGGCAGAAATGATGTTTTTGTACAGTTATAAAACAGACAATGCTTCAAACTGTTGGGAAGATGAGCAATTTCTCTTATCTTTACACAATCAAATTCGTTGCTTAATTCTGAATTATGGTTCCTAAATAAATTTTCTGGAACCTGCACAAGACTATCTATTGCATTAAAAAAAGTTGAATACCTCTTGATTTCCAAACTCTGTAAGAGAGGAGTTCTGTGGATGCGGTCCCTCTCCCTAAGGCTCAGTTATAAAGCTGGGAAAAAGCTCCATTTTCCACCTGGAAGTTTGCGGTGATATTCTATCTTGATTCTTCCTATTCTTCAGGTTCACCTGTGTATCTATTTGAGGGGCAAAGGCCTGGAGGATCAACACTGCAGGTCTTAAACTGTTGATTTCACAGTTCAGTCATGTTGGAGGGACTCCAGGAAAGCTGGGGAGAGGCTTTTTATCAGTGACTGCAGGGATAGGGCAAGGGGGAATAGTTTTCAGCTGGAAGAGGGGAGATTTAGATAAGATGTTAGGAAGAAATGTTTTCCTGTGAGGGTGGGAAGGCCCTGGCCCAGCTGCCCAGAGCAGTGGTGACTGACCCATCCCTGAAGGTGTTCAAGGCCAGGTTGGATGGGGCTTGGAGCCCCTGGTCCAGTGGGAGGTGGATTTGGAACTGGATGGGATTTGAGGTCCCTTCTCACCCAAACTTTTCCGTGATAGCAGGATTGTTTTGCTTCAGGTGTCTTGTTTGATCCAGATGTGTTCTGTTACAAAGACCCTGTGGTTCTCAAGAACCTCTCCTAGCAGGTTCACATTCCATGACATGAAAAAATAGCCCATCCACTTAGTTATGATACCGGCAAAGTCCCCAGGCAGTGAATTCCCTTGCCACACTCTCAAAGCCTGAATACTAAGTAACTCATCCATTTTCAGAGTGGATTTTAATTCTGTTAATTAATTTGTAAAGCAATTACATGCTCATGTAAAGTCAGCATGCTTTGAGGAAACAACTGAAAAACCAAATGGATTAAGAAAATAGCTAGAAGGCGCAAATATGTTTTATTTCCAGTGTTTAAAACTAACCTTACAAACACAAATATTATGTTCAATCATGCAGATTATAAAATAAAAGATGTGTTAAATTGATCATACTAGCTTCTCTGAAAAGTTTACATCAAGTAAATAATTCTACAACCCAAAACCTGATTTGTTCTGCAGATTAGTAGGCTCAATTCTGTGTTCATGTCACGTTTATTACTATAATTCTGTCAGCTGCAGCCTAATTACACCTGAATGATGTGTGATATTGTACCCTATTGTGTAGATTCTGAGCTCTGTTATGAATGGGTCAGTAGCAAATCAATTCTGATTAACTTTCAATGTTTTTGTTATGGATCTTCTGCTCGTCCAAGTTTAATTCTGATGATGCCGCATGACAGGGTCATGTCACCAGCACATCAACTGGCCTGTTTACTTTCCTCTCTGCTTTCTGTATGGGACCAGAATACATGAGAGTGTTTACAGCATAAGGCCAAAAGCATTTTAGTTCCTGCAAGCCTTAACTGTAGCTGCTGCTCATAAATCACTGTATGACTGCCACTTAATTTTAATATTGGCATATAATGTTAGTAATGATTAAAAATTATTTGGAATCTGTGGTAGGTTAATGTGAACAGCTTCATAGCCTTTGATGGAATAATTTATATGAGCAAAGAAATTGAGAATGTTTGTGAAACTGAGGTCTGCACTGCAAATCCTTAAAGGAAGGGCTTGGTTGTTTATTATTTCATGGGAATTGAATTGTAGAATCCTAGAACAATTTAAATTGGAAGGGGCCTTAAAACCCATCCAGTTCCAATCCACAGGGACACCTCCCACTGGATCCGGTTGCCCCAAGCCCCATCCAACTTGGCCTTGAACCCCTCCAGGAATGGGGCAGCCACCACTGCTCTTGGCAAGAAGACAAAACAGGATCCACAACATCAGAAAGCCTAACGTTTATAAAAGCTTATTTCTGAAAAAGCATCGATAGTTAAGGCATAGGTGGAAAAAAGCACTGCTGCTTTGTAGTTTGGGTGGATCTGGCTTTAACAAGCTGGAATGCAAGAGCCATTTTGTGCTCCAGAAAGTAAATTCATTTTTTTATTTAGGAAAATTATCAGATAATTGTGTTTAGTACATTGCAGATGTAGAAGATCAACTCTTTGCAGGAGAAATCAGGCTGTATTACAAACAGCTTTGGTGACTGGGCTGTGCAATTAGCTGTTATCACTGTGGTGGGTCATGAGGGAGCAGATCTGATCGGCATCGGTAAATTCAGCTTCTAACAGATGGAGAGCATTTGCCTCAGTTTTACTGTATGCATATTATGTTAATATAGATGGAAAAAGTCTTCCTTGTACTTGTTTTGTCTGCCCTAAGCTTGCAAAGGGGATTTTGGCTCCCATCACAGAGCCCTGTGGCACCAAACACCCACTTGTTTCTCTCTGTCAGTGTGGACTTCATGTCAGACAGTTCCTGCCCCCACCCACCAGTGTCTGGTTTCCTGCAGGTGGGTTGCTAGCATCTTCTGAATATTCATCTCATTTGGGAATTTGCATGCTGGAGATGTAAGAATTCAGTAGCGACTCAATCACTGGTCAATAGGGAAGTCTCAGCCCTTGGCTGTAACCTTCAGACAAGCTGCTCTCCTCTCCTGAGCAGGTCAATGTTTAATGCATACATTCAAGCAAGTAAGGCTTTCTGGTTCTGTTTTTTCTTTTTTTTTTTTTTTTNGAATTAGGCCCTAACTACCCTGTGACAAGTGTTAAAGGCATCGTTTAGGAGATGAATACTCTTGGGAATTGAAACTGAAGCTTTTCTCATAGTGCTTCATGAAAGCTCAGTGAAATATTTACCTCATTTCCTTGACAATGATCCTAGTCCTGAGAATGTGCTCTAAAGTGAGGTAGAAGACACAGTGGTTTATCTGTTACCTGAGAAGAAATAACAATATGTGAAAATAAATATTTGTAATGGAAAGTGAGTAAGTTGTGGGTGATTCAGAGCCATCTGCATATTTACTTTCTAACCAAGTAGGCCATGCAGGTGGATTGAGCATTCTTCAACTCAAGGTCATTCAATACACACGTCATGGAACTTTCTCTGGTTTCTCATTCTAGTGAGATTTCACAGAAGCCCAAATATGATGTAACAGCTATTTTGATCTAGAGTAGGTATTCTTTGGTGTAAATGATGTGATTTTAATTACTTACAGAAAATTATTTGATGTGACATTGGATCATGTCCTTTTCCGAGTCGCAACACTGCCATAGTATTTTGAATGTAATAATATCAATAGCAGTAAATTTTTTTGTTCAGTTTTGCCCAAAATGCAATTTGCTTTTCTTAAGAAAAGGTTATTTTAAAATAAAACAGTTGATAAATGACTCTGACAACACAGCATGGTGCCCACTTTTTTTTTCCTCTTGAATTTTCATTTTCAGTGGATTTAGGACTTCTGTGTTATGAAGATACATCTTTGGTCGCAAAAATATTTAAATGAGTTTTTCATTTCTTAAAGGTCAGAGAATTATATATAGCTAAAACTGTAAAAATATTCAGAGCGCAACAGAGTTGGATTAAGAAACAGTTTCACCTTATTGATCACAGAATCCCAGTGCAGTCACAGGGCCTGACTCTTTAAGCAGGTAAAATATGCACATGAATCAAGATAGGAAAGTGAATTTTAACATGAATTAATTTGTAGTGGTTTCATATAGCACCATTAGAATATTTTTATATGGATGAAAATGAATGAGGTTTAAATTCACTTTGTTAAATATTATGTTAAACATAACCAATAACTTCAAATTTGAGAACTCTCTGGTATTAAAGTGTGTTATATTTTCCATATAAGTATGTTCATAGAAGCATGTGAATGGGTTATTATAATCTATGAGAAAGAAGTTTAATGAATTATAATTTGATTTTGAAGGAGCCAATTAATTAAAATGTGATATGTTCCATGCTTTCAGTTAATCTGAAGCTATATGTCTTCCTGTTAAAAAGTGAAGGACAAGGAGTGCCCAATTTGCTCTCACTTTGTTCTCTAATTTAGTCTGCAGCCTTTCTTTGCAGGTTTATTTAGCATATTATGAAATATTCCTCCAGTGGATGTGTCTGTGTGTGCACATATCAGTATAAAAGCTTGATATACAGAATATAGATTTGGACTGTCCCTTGCATCCCAGTTCAAGACCTGTGCCATAGGTGTAACTCTACAATAATACTATTTGTAAGTTAATTGGTATATGCAGAGCAAGAGAAGATAACCTGGAGTGTGGAATATGATGTCTAGAAGTTTCTTCCTGTGAGTGTGGGGAGGCCCTGGGACAGGTTGGCCAGAGCAGTGGTGGCTGCCCCATCCCTGGAGGTGTTTCAGGCCAGGCTGGAGATCTGAGAACAACCTGATCCAATGGGAGGTGTGACTGGATGGGCTTTGAGGACCCTTCTGACCCAAACCATTCTATGATTCTAGTGTGAGTGCAGTCAATGCCGAGTTGGTGATTATCACATTTAGCAATGGATTTTATGATCAATCTTCGCAACTTGCACAGGAAAGTGTGCATTGTTCTTTGGTGTGCATTGATGTAATTCCATATTCTTCCGTGGCTGGTCTACATAATCTGAAATTTTGGAACAATTGTTGCAGACTCCATCACCAGCTGATAAATTTTCTCAGTTCACTTTTCCTCAGGATTTTCTGTGACTAAGGTTTGCTATTAGATTCATTAGTTCATTTGATTCCAAAAGTCAGAATGGGTTCTTTTTTTCTGGTTCTCACACAGACTTCCTGTGACGTGTGGCACTGCTCCTTCTTCCACCTCTTTTCATCTCTTGGTCACCTTGGACAGGATGGCTTTTGGCAGGTGTTACCTGGTGACATTCAGCCATTATGGCCCCTCAACAAGCTGCCGCAGTTCTCAGAGACTTCTGTCACAGGAGACCACCAGGATCCTTCAAATTCTTAGCACAGACCATGACATTTCTAAATGTGGGAGTTGTGGCTTTCCCCCTATGAGTGCACTTGTCCAAGCAGGGTGACTGTGAAGTGAAAGAGATTCTCGGTGTTCTTGATAACCCTGGGAAAAGCCAAGAGCTGTCAGTTTTCCCTTAGCCAAACATAACAACTTTAGATTCCTGCTCCATATCACATGGAAATGATTTCATGTTCAGCATTATGATGATGTATGCTACAGTAGTACGGAGTATTGTGATAGACAGATGTAGGTGATTATTTTAAATGCTTTTGTAATTAAATTGCCCAGTTCCATTAGCTTATATGTGCAGAACAAATAGGAATTTTATGGTGAAACAATTAGGATGTGAAAGCAGATTCTCTAGCTGTTGTGAGCTGGAGAGATAAGAACTCAGTAACAGAAATAAAGGTTCTTTAATCCCCCAGTACTCAAAAAAATCACAAATTCAGGGAGCAGAAATGAACCTTAACTGCCTACAGAAAAGCTGTCTGGAAAAGAACCACACTAAACTCCAAAACTTAAATGATGAAATGACACACTAATAACGTGAAATGGCTTGGATAGTATGCCCCAAATAAGTGAAAGACACAGTTAGAATCCTGGTAGGCTTGTGGCAATGGCTGATAATAAGCAAAGTGCTCATGGAAAGCTTCTTAGTACTTGGATTAGAGTAATGGATGCCTTGAACTGGACAGATTTGGTACTTAGGGTGGAAATGCAGGCTTCTAAATACACTCGAAAAGTAGGGTGTAGTTTTGTGGAGAAAGTCCTCTCCCTTTTTCAGTCCAAGTGAGTTTTGTGGGATGCTTTTTTTTTGTGGGTGTAGATTTTAAGCCCAAACTGCCAGAGGGTTTTGAGGGTCCAAGCAATCTGTCTGAGCTCAGTCTTTACATCTCTGAAGCAGTAAACCAGATTATTTTGAAGCTCCTTAATTTCACTTCCACAGGGACTGTTTTTTCTGTACTTCAGGGAATATTGTACAGACAAGATCCACACATAATAACTTTTTTGACTGCTTTGTGTTTTAGCAGTTATTTGCTTTCTGTTCTGTGAAGATTAGCTGCTGTGAAAGGTTTCCTTCTTTGTTTGATTTTGTACTGTAGGTACCCATGATGTTGATTTGCCAAGTTTTGTCTTGATGACAAGGTGTAGCATGCGCAAAATCCACGGAGAAATAGAACACATTTTGTGGAAATAATTAACCTCCTGGTGTCACAGCTTTCGGTCCCATGACCACTCTTAGATTCACATAAAAATCTGTACTGGCAAATGCAGCATTTCTGTACCCGAGGGAGGATTTTTGTCTTCCAAGGGAGGTGCTGCTGTGATGGAGTGGAATAAAGCCTCCTGAATCTAATTCATTTCCACCTGTTTTGCTGGCTGCAATTTCAGAGGCTTTGTGCACTTTGAGCATATCACACTGCCATAATGACCTTGGTGATAGTGCAGTGACTGCGTGCAACCAGGGCATCGGTTTGGTATTGGTTTACACGTCAGAATGTGGTTTATTGGGAGAAAGAGGTTTGAAGGCTTGAGATGGATAAGTGACTCTTAGAATACCTCTCTGCAAAAGACTGAAAACAAGCAAGTAGAGAATGCTTTTGCTTTGTGCACCCCTTTTATTCCCTCCCCAAAGACCACGTGGGATAAACAAAAAATTACTGCTGGCTGAGGACATCACAAACACACAGTAGTGGGGAAGAAGGAAGTGTAGTGTTAGGTGTTTAGAAGAAGTCAGGAGCATTCTAACTTTCTAGGTTGATACTTTATGTTCCACTCAATTCACATCGAGCTTCTTTCTATGCTTACCACCAGGCACCAAAGATATTGGGCTGCACAGTAGATCTTCACAGGTTTTCTCTTTCCAAACCTTGAGTAACAACTGCTCCCCGAAGTCTTTAGGGCTGTATATGTTTGCCAAGCCAGCTGGTCTAGGAAAATACGGCTCCCTCAGTTTCTGAATCCTTTGACCTCATGTAACCAGAGAAATGCAAGTCAGCAGCTTGAGATGAAACTTTTAATTAATTACTGCAAGGCAATTAATAAGCAAAAAATTATTCATGCACCATATGTCTGGTTTGCCAGTCTGTGCCCCTGCAGTGCATGGGCAGGAGGAGGGAAGCGGTTCTCATGGTACGTCTGGAGAACAAACTCAGGGCAGGTCAAGCCAAGGTCACCGAAGGTGTCACTGCATGAACCTTGCTGAGGATGGAGCAGGGCAGTGTCAAGCTCTTGAGTTTCAGTTATTTGATTCTGTTTCAAAATTCCTTTTTTTTTTGGTACTTTCTTGGTGGCTCTTTTATTTATTTATGTATTTAATCTTAACTTTCTTATTTCGAAACAAAGAGACAAAACTGTGTTTTTCCAAAACATATGAAAAACTTAGTGGGAAACCACAAGCTATTATATTTCTGTTTTCTTAGGAGTGGGATGGGGTCAGTAGAGCAGACTTGACTGTGCAGGGAAAATCCTAAAAATCCAGGAAATGATGCATACTCTTAGAATCGTAGGATAGTTTAGATTGGAAGGGAATTTAAAGATCATACAGATCCAACTCCCCTACCATGGGCAGGGACACCTCCCAGTGGATCAGGGGCTCCAGCCTGGCCATGAACACCTCTAGGGATGGAGCAGCCACCACTGCTCTGGGCAACCTGGACCAGTGTCTCACCACTCACATCTTGAAGAAATTCCTCCTCATGTCTAGTCTAAATCTGCCCCTCTCCAGTTTATACCAATTACCCCTCATCCTATCACTACAAGCTTTTTAAACAGTCCCTTCCCAGCTTTCTTGTAGCCCCTTCAGATACTGGGATGTTGCTCTATGGTCTCCTCAGAGTGTTTTCTTCTTCAGGCTGAACAACTCCAACTCTTTTATCCTGTCCTCTTATGGAAGGTGCTCCAGCCCTTGGATTATCCTTGTAGCCTCCTCTGGACTCATTCCAACAGATCTACCTCCTTCTTATGTTGGGGATTCCAGAACTGGACACAATATTCAGGTGGAGTCTCACAGGGGAAAAACAGAGAGACAGAATCCCCTTCCTCGCCTTGCTGGTCATGTTTCTTTTGATACAGCCCAGGACACGATTGGCCTTCTTGGCTGCAAGCACACCTTGCTGACTCATGTCAAGCTTCTCATCAAGCAACATCCTGTGTCTTTCTCCTCAGGGCTGTTCTCATTCACATCATCTGCCAGCCTGTATTGAAACTGTGGATTGTCTCAACCCAGGTGTAAGACCTTGCACTTGGCCTTGTTGAACCTTGGGCAGAAGTGAAACAAAACTCAATGACCTAAGATTGGACTCAATGAGGACCCAAGAGGTCTTTTCCAAGCTAGTGATTGTATGAAAAATCCTTTTGCATCTTCAGATTTTGAAATAATAACTTTAAAAGATTGTCAATATTGACATTTCCCAGTGGTAAACTGTTTGAACAGAATATTGTCTTCTGAAATTATATGTGTTAGTTAGAAACTGTTCATGATGAGACCTAGAAGGAATATTGGGAGTTTCTCTCAACTGGGGACAAATGAATTTTGTCTGTTTGCTGCAGCACCTTTCTTACAGTGCAACAGCTTGACTTATGTTCATTTCTTCTTGTAACAAGTACTTTTTCAGGATTTTGCTGCTGTCAGTAAAACACACTATTTTTGAAAGAAAGCAAGTAGTCATGTTTTGCAGTGCCACCTCAATGTCTTGAAGTAGAAAGCTATCATTTTGATAAGAGTTCCTAACCTAAAATGCTGAGGGACATTAGGAACTGGTATGAATGGCTAAAGAGTCATTTGCTCTGGTGGTGTTAAACTAGGAGAAAATAACCAATTAGAAAAAAAGAGAGCGTATCTGATTGCCTGGAATATTTCCAGTGGGAATGAACCGATAGAGACCCTGTTCCTCATAGCAGGAGGTGGTCTAGGATGGGCTGGACTGAGGATGGAGAGGAAGCACTGTCCCACCAGACCCTCTGTGGAGGGACTCTGATTTAGCTCTAAAGGGAGGATAATAATTATTTCTCACCTAGCTCAATGCACTGGTTTTGTGTATAGTGAACGTTTACAAGGCACTGTGGAGATTAAAGCTATTATAATAGTGCCAAGTTTCATGATTAATTTTCATGATTAATTGGATAGCATAGTGGTATTCATGGCACGCATCCTTTATTAGGAAGATAGAGGGTGGGAGCTGCAAGAGATGGCTGTTGCTGTTACGAAGAAGGTGATGAACCATTGCGGAGAAGCAATTACTGTGTGTAAAGCGCTGTGAAAAGGCAAGTGTAAATTGCTTTTCCATCACATGATTGTTATTATTTTAGTTTATTTGTTTAGCAAGCGACATTGTAGATTTTACGGAGCAGATCCTTCACTCTACTAACAGGTTTAATTGCCATGATTTCACCGGTGCTAGACTGAGTTATAACAGCTGAGGTCCCCATGTTATTAGTTGCAGAAAATTGCTGTCAGTCTCTCTAGCAGCGTGCAAGTTGCCGTGTGTGTGTGTTATGTATTCCATTAGGAAAAGTTTCTTCTCCCCGAGGGTGATGGAGTGCTGCAACAGCTCCCAGAGAAGCAGTCATGGCAGTAAGCCTGGCAATATTCCATAAGCCTTCGGCCATCACCCTCAGACACATGGTGTGAATGCTGGGTTGTCCTGTGAAGGGACAGGAGTTGGATTTGACGATCCTTGTGAGTCCCTTCCAATTCAGGACATCCTATGATTCTGTGAAGGTCCAATACTTATTCACAATGGTGGAAGAATTATTTTCTTTTTGTCTCCTTTATACACTTTGATGAAGAGGGAACATTTGGTATCATCAGTCAAAGTCCTAGTGGTAGAGCTAATTTGGCAGTAGCCAAAGAGCAGTTACAACGATGAGGTTAATGCATGGTATTTGGTACTTTGTATTATGTTTCCAAATATGCAGACGGTATAAACAGATGAATAAACTATAGGAATTTGTAAAGGGAAGCTACATAAGACCAGATACAAAACAATACTGCACGTAATTAATCATGAGATGAATTAATGGTTGACAAAATGCTTGAGTGAAGTTTGAGCTACAGGATACTCATTAATATAAAGGCACACTGTGGTTCTAAGTTAGTAAGAGTTCATTTTAAATGTTGAAATTACATTTTCCTTTTTTCTAGTGAACTGTAAAAGGTTTCACGGTTCAGTAGGTGAAGAAAGGTGATCCTCAACTGGGCGCGTAGAAAGGACATGTCAGTCTCCGTCATGAAATGCACTCTTTCTACCTGGTTTTTAATTAGGTTGGCACTGAGCCTATGCATACGTACCTGAAAGAGGGTCTGTACCAAATGACATTGGGTTTTTTTTTTTCATTTCCCCTCTGCAAAATCAGCATTCCCTTTATCACAGTTAGATAAGAAGTGAAAAGACTGTTTTACCACTTCAGTATTCGTAAATCATTGAAGAGCTTGCTTGTGCTGTCAAACACATTATTTAAAAACTGTAATTAGTTTGAATTATTGTTTGCTCTTCCTCTTGACGGTGAGAGAAGATGAGGTGATAGAACAACGATTTGACTTTCTGATTGCTTTACCTTTTACGAGCTCAGCATATTCAGAAGGAAAATGAATCCCAACTACAAGTGTGTGGCACTGAGCTTTACTTCTTGAATGAATTTCGTTGTGTAATTTCAAATAGAAAGTTACTGAAATTCTTTCAATTAAACCTTTATTCAAGCACCGGGAGAAAAAGTTCAGAAGTGTTTTGCTGAAGTAGTGTCCATGCCTGAGCCAGGTCCTGCGCCAATGAGATACTGCCAAAATCTAGCAGAGAATGTAAATCAAAGAAGTTATTTGCATATGTTTACCATTGCTTTAAAAATTAATGTCTGCTGCCAGCACAGATGCCATGGTTTGGGATTTTTGGGTTTTCTTTGTAATCATCTCCCCTTTCCCCAATGGGAATTTATTCAACTCCGTGATCTCTCAGAGCGACATTGATAAATCGTACTGTAAAAAAAAGAAGTGGAAATATTTTGTTCTCGTTTTTAAAATATTTTCAGTGTTTCTGTCATTTTGACATTTATTCATACATTATAGAACAAGTAGAAATCATCACAAAGCCCTTGAAGCAAACCCCAAATTTCTCTATTAAGCTTTACCTTTAATGCTAAAATTCAAACAGGACGAATTTTGCCACTTTTCTTAAATTGTGCCTCTGAAGACAAACAGAAATAAGGAATGAGGCTGTCAAACTGCAGCCGTTAATTAGAAAGTTCTGACATTTCTTGTTTCAGCAAGAGTAGCAACAATGTCTGAATAATCCTTTTGATATCTTCCAGCTGTTTACTTCTGGCAGAGAGAAAACAGGATGAAATAAAGCAAACCCATTTGAACCAGATGTAATACTGCTAATAAAATCCCCACCAGGTGTCACAGTACCATTATGACTTATTGGATGAGAAATCCATAGGGAGAGAGGGCTCTGCAGGAGGCCCCACTGAGAGTTTCTTCTCTTGCTTAACCCCACTTACTGGGAGCTGGGGAACTTTTGGGAACTTGCTTTCAAGATGGGGTTTACAGTGGAAGATGTTGCTGGGAGCCTGCCCTGTCCCCACCCCGTCTTCAGGACTTTTGTTGCACCTCAGCTTCTTCTCCTGACTTCTCCTCCTGCTCCATGGATCCCTGGATCCTTTGCTAGGTGGGTGGATGCCCTTTCCTGGTGCTTTCCTGAGACAGGGAAGGTGGCTGCTGAATGGAGAAATGTGGTTTGCCTCCATCCCCTCTTCTTCTCAGCCCCTGGGACAGAGATGTTGGGTGAGAGCTGTGCCAAGCCAGAGTAGAGACTCAGGGAAATGGGACGTGGGATGCAGAGGAAAAGGGTGGTTGGTCCAAAATCTTGCAGGACAGCATAGAGAAAGGGGAAAAAGAAGCTTTGTGATATTGTGCTATAACCAGTGTCTGGAAACCATGTTATCATATTGGGTCAAAGTGGTATAATTCCATGAAAGACATTCTGGAATCTTGGAATACATCAGGATCGCTTATTTGTTTTGGATGAATGGTTGCATAGGATGTGTTTTCTTCCAGGTTGATTTTCCCTCTCATGAGATATTCTGCACTTGAAACTCTGACAGCCCTATTCATAATCAGTTAATTTTGATGTAGCTGGGTGAAAAGGATAAAGCAGGACTATCTTTGGCCAACCACATTGGAAGAGGTAGTGCCATTCTGCTTGGGGATATTTTAATGTGCATCTGGAAGGTGATGTTCTGTATTCACATGGCCCCAAACTGAATGTCTGTAACAGGGAAGTGGGGGAAACCAAACACTGTCTGGGCAAATGGTGGTTCTGCTTGTGCAGGGGGTATGGATGGATGGAGATGGATGAACGAGGTACCTTACAACCCCCCTATTCTCTGGGTCTGTGAAGAAAGCCCACTGCTGTTAGATAGGGTATAAGCTGCAGAGAGCTGAATTTAGCAAACCCAAAATCTGCTTGAACATAAACAAAATCTGTTTCAACACCTCCTCGTTACTTATTGTTCTCCTACAGATGCAAATAAGACTAGAGAAATGCAAATGATCCCTGTAATGCCACATCTTGATAGTTTGTACTCAGTAGAATTATTTAGTTACATTTATATAAAGTGATTTGGAAGAAAACCCACTGTCCAGGAGTGAAAGAGGTATAGATTTAAATATATATATATGTAATATTGAAGTGCTCTGTAGCTGAAAAGACATCAATTAACAGCCTGCTGGTAGTCAATCATTGGTTAATGCCATCTCTGGACTGTGGTAAGAAATTCAAGGGAATGAAAAGATGTTGTAAAGTGATGTTACCCACTTAGACTTGTTAATAGAACCTGATACAGAGTCTACTGTATCGTGATAGAACTTCACCTCACTGGAAGTGAGTTCTGGATAAACATTCCAATGTTCACAGAGAAACGAATTGTTCAGATTTGCTTTTGCCTGGAGGACAAGAAGTTAATTAGATTGGGACAACTGGGATTGCCTACAGCCTGGTAGAATGATGGCTTTCCCTGATATGAGGGGAAAAAAAGTCAATTCCTTTCAGCTTTGTTATCAGGAGCAGTTGGTTGGATCTGCCATTCACAGTGATAGGTTTGACCTCTGCAGAGAGTAGGTCTTTCCCTTCCAAACTTCTGGTCCCAGCGATGTTCTACACCTGTGACACTGCAAGTTGATCAAGCCCTGATAATTTGGCAGAGCAATGTTATAAAATGCTGTTCCATCTGTGAAACTGGAATCTGACACTGGGAATGAACTCATTTATGGTGCTTGGAAAAGTTATTTGTAAACCGAGACTGATTTTAACTGATCTGACCTTTAAAAATATTGGTGTCAAATTATTGTTCACATGTATTCCCTGTTTTTTATTGAGAGACAAGAACACAATAACCTCTCTGAGGTTAATAGTGTATCCAAGTAATCCCTATAAATATTTATCTGTTATTTTGTTACTGTAAGAATTTTCAGGCATGATAATATTATTAAACACAATGTGGTACAGAGAATTTGAATAATGTAATAAGCTTTCCTTAGAATTCAATTCAGTAACAAAATGCAGAGGATGGAAAAGATTTTCAAGATGATTTTCAGGCGAAATAGTTGGAACAAACTAGTAGATTCTTCCTGTAAACAAGGAATAAGTAACTTTATGCTCATTGTATGTTGTGTCTGTCAGATCTGGCAACAAATAGATGGTGGTGGTGGTGATCTTCTGTCCAGACCATAGTGACCTTGAAAAGTGGAAAAGTGAAATAAAACTAGGTGCCAGAAGGAAAGTGGGGTGTTGGCAGAGGTACAGCTAAAGGCACTTGGTTTGTTCAACCTGGAAGAGACTAAGTAGAGATTTCATCACGATCTGCAACTTTCTCACAAGGGGAACAGGAGGAGCAGGCACTGAGTTCTGCTCTCTGGTGACCAATGGCAGGACCTGAGGGAATGGCAGGAAGATGTGCCAGGGGAGGGTTAGGTTGAACATTAGGAAAAGGTTCTTCCCCCAGAGGGTGGTGAAGCACTGGAACAACACCCAAGGAAGCAGTCACGGTACCAAGCATGACAATATTCCAGAAGCATTTGGCCAACACCCTCAGATGCACGGTATGAGCATTGGGGTTGTCCCGTGCAGGGACAGAAGTAGGATTCGGTGGTCCTTGTGAGCATCTTGCAACTCGGAACATTCTAAGAAAGAAGCTTCAACCTCTCCTTAGGAAGCACAAAGAATTCACTGCCCACAATCTCCATGAAGATAGCTTTTCTGAGCTGAATTTACCACAGTAAAATAACAGTTTACCTTAACTTAGTCTGGACCAACAAAGCCAACATTGGCTTTTGCTGTTAGGCAGTCCCTGGTGCTGGAAACACCTCATGTCCTGATGATCAGACTGGACATACACTGACCTTGGGGTTTGCACTCCCACAGTTATCCGGCAAGCATGCTTCTTGCATCCCAGATTTTTTTATTAAACATGGATTCACACAGTGTTGCTCTTCTGACTGTATGTTTTTTCTTCCAAGTAGCAAGGGATAGGATGAGAGAAAGTGGCCTCAAGTTGTGCCATGGGAGGTTTAGATTGGATATTTCTTCACTGAGTGGTGAAGCCCTGGCAGAGACTGCCCAGGGCAGTGGTGGATTCTCCATCCTTGGAGGGGTTAAAAAAAAGTTGGTGTAGACATGACACTTGGGGTCAGGGGTTAGCAGGCATGGTGGGGTTGGGCTGACAGTTGGGCTGGATGAGCTTAGAGGTCTTTTCCAACCTTAACAATTCTGTGATTCTATGATTAAATGAGGAGCCATCAGTCTAGGGTTGTGTCTACTCAGTGTGGGGTTTTACCTGCTCACTCGTAAGCAGCCTGCCTCATGGGAATGTGTTTTGGAAAGGTATGTCATGTTCTGTGGCCATTTGTTCCAATGGTTAATGAATGTGACTGTCAAAAACAGACACAGTATGAATTCTGTGTTCCTCCCAGCCATTAAATCTTGCTTTGGATTTGTCTGTTAACTAAAAAAAAATTATTAGATGTGATTTCAACGTGAAGGTACTTAGGCACCATGGTGAAATTACACTTAATTGATCCTGGTTTAAGTGACACAGATATTCCAAACTGCAGTGCAGTTATTAGCTTTTATAGCTTTCAGGACAATTTCAGAGAAGAAATTTAATTGTGAACATATTTGATGTGATCACACGTGCTAAAAACAGAAACGCGTGGGCTCTGTTCAGTCATGTGCCAAAACACAAGCACGTGTTTCAGCTGCTGACTAAACCTGAGGGCACAGAGTTGTTCATACATTGGATTTGGTGTCTCTACGCTTTCATCATATCAGGCTGCAATTATTATGGAAGAATCCTAAAAAGAAATTCCATATACTTTTAGGGCAAGGATATTAATAGCTATTATTTCTTTCATTCCAAGTGATTTTAGAACTGTAATTCTGCTGTGCGTATGGTGTTGACGTGAAAACAAATAAGCTAATAGAGGCACTCATGAATTTATTATCTCCCCAGTGTGCTGCTCATAGAGAATATTAGACTTAAATATAGAGCTTTCATCGGGATAGAGCCATTGATTTTGAACAGAACAATTTTAAATGCAGTTGTTGCATTATGTTATAAATCTGTTACAACTCTTGTGAATTAGAATATTTATTTTATTTTGGGTAGAAAAACAAGAAAGCCTGTTCTTGAACCAGTTACACATGCTGTTCTCATTCCCTTGTAATTTGGGTTTCTTTTAATCTATTCAGCAACTCATGTACGTGTTCTGGCACCTCTCTGTCATTGCAGGCTGATACAAAATCCTTGCCTGTGGCTTCTTTTTTCTGGAATATAACTGAATTTCAGATTATTAGCTTTTGTATTCAGACTGTCAAGTGCTGCAGTCAGCATGATGACTGTGGATGAATACAGATAAACAGATTGCTAATTTACACCATATGGAGTTTATCTATTTTTTATATATATATATGAATCTACTTGGGGGATTTTTTTGCATGAGTACTCTCCCGAGATTGCATCCTATGATACTTAAAATAGACAAGCCCGAAGTTTTAAGCTTCAGTAGATCTTTTAAGTCGCAGCCCTATTAAAGACACAGCTCCTGACCTTGAAGCTGTCTGAAATCTTTCAGACTTGTTTGGAATGCCAGGACACCACAGTGGGCAGATGTGACTCTGTCTTTTGGCTGGTTGCTTACAAGTTAGTGCATGCGCTGAGAAATACAAATCTCCAGCCCTTCAGGAGAGAAGCTGTCTCTGTCTGCTCTCACAGAGTGCCTGGCTGCACACCGCATCGAGCTGGCCTATGCTGTTTGAAAAAACTCATCACAAGGTTGCCTTAAAAGCCATCATTATAGCAGTTTGGAAGAAGGGTGACCTCTGCCTCCTTGCAGAGATGAAAGAAAGCAGAATGAGGGCCCTCAGCTGTCTTCTCTGTGAAAACATTTGTAGAGGGGCATGCATGGGACCTAGGCAGGCTTGACCTTCTGAGGCCAATGCTGAGATATTATAGCTCTTTCATTTTGTAAACTATTTTCCAGTGCTTGCTGGGGTAGACTGGAACATCTGCATGAGAGCAGAGGCAAAATGATCTTGTTTTGAGGGAACAAAACTATATCTTGGCACAAGGGAAGAATCACGGAGCAGCGTCTCCCCTGTCCTTACCCTAGAAGAGGAGAGTGTGGAACTGCATTCCTTCCCTCTAAATGAAGGAGTTTAAAGAGCAGAAACCTCTTTTCTTCCCTTTTCTGTTAAGTAGAAAGCTTGTCCTTGGCACGTGGAAGGAAAAAAGGCTCACGCGTTACAGAGAACGTCAATGTGAGGAGTGGAGCTGCCGCAGAATTTACTACAAACCAGCACTGTTCTTTCTGCAGTGTAAATTTATCAGTTCCTCTGTGGAGAAAAATCATCAGTTGCTCAAGGAAAGAACATAAAAAAAAGTAAATCCTGCAAAAAAAATTGAGTAATTTTGTTTCACCATTCTTAAGATGTCCTTGATGCGTTGTGCTGGGATTACTTTTGTGCTTTTATTGAGGTATGGGCATTACTGTCATTCTGCCCAGAGTTGTTTCTCCTCATACACCACTTCAGTGCCTCAATTAACAAGTGGCACTGTAATGGACATTCTATTTTAAAAATACTTTTTGTTCAGCCTAAGATTTAATGATCTCTATGCTGGAACAGTACGTTTACTTCCCTTTTAGTTTTCCCATGCTCTGCATGCTAAGGAAATTAATATTCAAACCTGAAATTTCAAGTAATCATGTAATACCATAATGTAGCATTGCAAAATGGTTTTGTAGTCCTTTGTGATTCTTAGAACATAATTAGTCTCTTTCAAACAGCTAATTAGCAAATCATAGAATTGTAGGATGACTTGAGTTAGCAGGATCACTGAGTTCAATTCCTGTCCCTGTTTGGACAACCCCAACAGTCACACCGTGAGTTTGAGGGTGTTGGCCAAATGCTTTCTGTAATTGGTGCCGTGACTGCTTCCCTGGGAGCTGTTCCAGTGCTCCACCACTCTCTGGGGGAAGAACCTTTTCCTGATGTTCAACGAACCCTTCCCTGGCACTTCTTCCTGCCCTTCCCTTGGGTCCTGTCATTGGTCCTATCATTAAAATACCTGGTTTAGACTGCTTGCATCTCCGTCTGTCTTTATTAGTTGCTCTCCAAAGGGCGACCCTACACTGGTGCAGTCCTTCTGAAGCTCCTACATGTCTTTAAAGGAAAGGGAGCTAAGCTGGAGGTTTGGACTGTGAAGGTACTGGTGCACAAAGATCTGTGTGACACTCAAGCAGTGCACTTGGACATCTTGTGCTTCAATTTACCTCATTAAAGTGAGGACATATTACTTTATTTTCCTGTTTCTGTGCTGTCTTAACATATGATTTTAAGCCCTTTGAGGCAAAGGCACCCTGTGTTTGTTATATCAACTAGAATTAGAAAAACCTCATTTTCTATCTGAAGGTTCTCCTGTCATTTTAACAAAGAAATAATATTATCAAATCTGTGGAAAAGCACTGAGATATTTTTTTTTCAAGTATGGCTTTGAAGTGTGGCTTTTTAAGATGGCCAGTGTCATCTGTTTTCATGAACTCTTGGTTTTCCAAATACCAAAATATTTAGTTTGGACTGACTGCTTGTGGATAGCCCCTAGGATGCAATGACACCCTCAGCAAGCTTGGGTTATGTCTCTCAGCTACCAAGCATTCAGAGTTCTTGGACAGTGTTTTTGGGGGGTTGTTACTTAGTAAATAATTTATTTGTAATTTTTGATTAAATACTTTTTGCAATATTCTCCTAAAAGATAATAAAGCATAATACTGTGACAGAAATGATCCCCTTGGGTTCCCTAGTGACCTCTCACAAACGTAGGTTATTACAGCCCTGTTAGTGAACTGAACTGTATCTTCAAGTCTAATACTAAAGCCTTTAAATATTCTGTTGAGATAACGTTGACTTAACAGAAATATTGTCCTACAGTACATATTTTATCCATATCTTGAGATTTATAGCCAGAGGTTTTTTTTAGTCTTAATGACGTATGCGTAACATTTATTTCAGCTGCCTTGAATGCTGAGGGGCCATTAGACTCTGAACTAATGATGCATGAGAATTTTAAATTTAAAAGTTATTAATTGTAGATAGGCAGTGTTCTAGGTAAAATATTAATGAGAAGGGGGTTATGCACAGTTTTTAATGAATTTGTGCTTCTCTCACTTTAGAGAAATAATTTTATTGAATACCAAGATTTATTTATAAAATTTCACATTTAGTCTTCAGTGCCTGAAAAAAATTAAAGTAAAAACTCTTGGAAAAAAACCCCAAGCAACTTCTGCTCAATAATTCCAGAAGGCAGATTTTAACCAAGCGGCTTGAGAGCTAGGAAGGTGCAGTTTGACTGCTGTGTGTTTGTGTTGATGTTCAGGATGTAGATTCATGTTTGAAACCTCTCTGTACATAAGAAGCTTTGATATCTTGTACTTTGATCTCTAGAAAGCTTCTAACTTGCGGATAACTCCTGGGGTTGTCTACAAACGTGATGAGATAGTCTCTCATGTTCTGTTATTTTATTTAATGAGGGCAACCTTCTTCTCCACCCAGGGGTCAGGACCAGGTTGAGCTAGGTATCATACAACTCATATTAAAGTTTTTTCTATGCTACCATGCTTAGTAAATGCTAAAATAATGCTGAGAGGGACAGGTATAGTTACAATTTATGGTTTACAGTGGCTTGCAAAATTATAGGTCTTAATCAGCCTCAGTTAAGTGCAAACACATGTGTCTTCATAGCAAAGTTGCTTGTGGTGTTAATATTTTAACTGCCCTACTCTTAGATTGGGCTGGATTGGTCCTATCTGTTTAAACAGAGTTAATGGAAAAGGTGTCTTATTATAACTTGTTTTTCAGGTTATATAGCAACTCTTCCTTTAATTTAGTAGGAGGCTGAGAGAAGACCTTATCACTATCTACAACTCCCTGGAAGGAGGTTGGAGTGAGCTGAGTGCTGGTCTCTTCAACCAAGTGACAAGTGATAGGATGAGAGGGACCGACCTCAAGTTGCACCAGGGCAGGTTTAGACTGGACATCTTCGTCAGAAGTGTTCTTGGGCACAGAGGCTGCCCAGGGAGGTGGTGGAGTCACCATCATCTGCATCCCTGGAGGCATTTAAAACACAGGCAGACAAAGGTGCTCAGGGGTCTGGTTTTAGTAGTAGACAGGTATGGTTGCACTCGATGATCTCAAGGGTCTTTTCCAATGAAATGATTCTCTGGTTCTATATAGGCCTCTCATTTCAAGGATAAATTAAAGAAGAGCTTGTAACCGTTTTGACATTTCATTTTTGCTAAAACCCCAATTTAATCTAGCAGAAGTACATTATTCAGCCAACAAAACCCTGAAGCAATGAATTGTAGTGAGAAACAACCTAGGTTCTGCTTAAATCTTAATTATCTACAAAGCATTTTCTATGTAGAATCCACCCAAGTGGTACAAGGTAGCATTAGATTCCAAAAGCTGAAAGCTGCTTTGCTTTGAACTCATACCTATAGGGAGAAACTAATAGGCTTTATACTATGGTCTCCTGATTTTCAGGATTTGATGTTGGTTTTACACTGGGGGCCTTCTTAACTAGACAGTGTCAAAGTACTTGAGAAGTACAGACCTTCAGGAGAGACTGAAGTGTAACTTTCGGCTGCTACAAGAGTCAGCTTTCTAAATCTGGAGTGTGATTTTGTGGTCCCAAACCACAACACCTATCAAAATGGAATTAAATATAAATGTACTCAAGAATGACTCTCACAGTGTACTTCTCCGCCCCCTCCTCTCCATCTGTGACCGGTGGGAGTTGAGCTTACTGAGATTTTTGCTGAGAATGCTCAACACCTTGCAGATGTTTAAATTTGAACACCATTTTTAACTGGACAGAAATAAAGTAATATTGTAAAATGTAATATTTGAAAGCAGTTTTGAAAGGGTTTTTGGAAGAAAAAAAATGGATTTTTGCCAGCCACCTTTAAACGTCTTCTTTAGATGAAATCTGCACAGATTCTTCCAACTTTTGTTTTTATAGGCAAAAAAATCCTTTATATTTTTAAGCCAGTGAAAGAAGTATTTTGGAGATTAAGCAAGTAGAGAGTTAATCCTCAAGCGGGAACAAGTTGGTTAGAGCTCCTGAGAGTGGACATGTCCATCCAGGTATAAGCCTGCAATGTTAGCAGCAGCACGGTAGGGCATACGTCCTCTTTGAACATCTCTCCTGTACCTCAACAGGGCGACAAGTGGATGGGCAAGGACAAACTATAAGTGGATTCTCATCTTTTCCTTCAGTGTTTTAGGTAGTACGAGGACAAACTTAGACAATACCTCAAAGAGGAACAACATGTTCCATGTCCTCCTTTGTCTGGTAGAGCACATATATGGATTGTACTTTAAGCAAAACCAGGCACGATTTTGGAAGCTGTTTTGCAATTTATCTCCTACAATTCATGCCTCCTACTCCTGTGACATCGTTTTCTGTAGCCCTATCCAAATAAGCAGAACCACTTCTATTTTGTTATTCTCACTGTGAGAGCAGAAACAGCTTGAGAGATGCTGAATACAAGCAACAGTTTTTCAAGGGAACGTTATATAAATGATGACTTTATTGCAGGTAGTGACAATAGTAGATACATCAGTAATGGGAAGGCAACCTCTTAGGAAAATAATTTTGTAACACTGTTATAGTGCAACCAAAATGCTGTAAAGCTTTACCCTATGTTAATAATTGAGAATGGTGCTAAAGAATGGTGAGCATTTTGAAGGAAGAAAGATGTTCACTTTAAATCAGGTATCATTTTATGGCTTGGGAACACAAGCAGTCCCTTAAGCATCTGCCTTGCAAATACAAACTGGGGTCAAGAGAAGAGGAAATTGGAGAGAATAGAGCTAGCGCTGTAAAAGGCTGCTGCTGCTGGCATAAAATGCTTAGCGCTATTACAAACTATATTCAAACAAAATGAGAATACAAGCCTTTTCCTTGCCTGCAGTCTGAAAGAAATATATTTTTTTTCTTTTCTTTTATCTGATGTCTGGTAGTGTTGGTCTGTAAACACTTCAGTTATGCACTGTACTAACATCTGAAGCTTGTGATGCTGTGAGGGTGGGGAGACAGTGGCAGAAGTTGCCCAGAGCAGTTGTGGCTGCCCCATCCCAGAAGGTGTTCAAGGCCAGGTTGGATGAGGTTTTGAGCCACCTGATCACGTAGGAAGTCTCCCTGCCCATGGCAGGGGTTGGGACTGGATGAGCTCAAGGTCCCTTCCAAACCAAACCATCCCATGATTCTATGATGTGACGAGTAAGGTTGTGTTGCACCTTCGCAAATTAGCAATGGATTAAAGATACCCAACCCTGCTCTGTTGAAGTGAATGAAAATTATTCTGTTGACTCCACTGCGTCCATTTTGCTCATGCATGTCCTAAGGAGGGAAACGGATGTCTAGTTTCTGTGCTTTATGAGAATATTTCTAGTGTTTTAATCCAATCTCTTTTTAATACATCTAAAAGTCACCTTGTTCCATTAGGATGAGTTACTAGCAAACAGAAATGTGACCAAGAAAAAAGTGGATTTACAAATGCATTTAGGGAGAACAACAAAATGCCGGTGTTCACGGATCACTCAGAGGCCAGTCAATGCCTCAGAGCAGCTCATTGTGGCACCAGAAATGTCTCTAACATTGCCTACAGCTTTGTATTGAAACTTGATTGAAACCATTTCTAAAACGCCTACCGCAAAGAACACAAAGACTTCAATTTCATCAAGAGTCTTTGAAACAACTGCATTAGCTCAAAACCTAATTGAAGCTGGGGAAATTATGTTAACGTCCTAGGCACTGTAAGTCCCAGCTTTCTATTCAGACCCCAGGGACCTGATTCAGCTGCGTCATTCAAGCTCTGATAATTTGATAATACAGATAGCAAAAAAAAGAAAGTGTAGATGACTGCTTAAAAGCAAGTAGTTAATGAGCTCTTGTAGGCAAGAACCCTACTTGACCTACTAATAAACAAGTTGAGATGCAGGGATGGAAGACGTGTAAACCAAACAGAAGACTTCTACAACAGAACACTGTCCCAGGTTACCCAGAGCAGTGGTGGCTGCCCCACCCCTGGAGGGGTTCAAGGCCAGGTTGGATGAGGCTTGGAGCAACCTGATCCAGTGGGAGATGTCCCTGCCCATGGCAGGAAGTGGAACTGAATGGGCTTTGAGGTCCTTCTGACCCAACCCACGCTGTGATTCGGTACTGTTTCAGCTCTTCCTTCCATGTACACCATCCGCAGGTCAGTGAGCAACTCTGTAGAGCGGGCCAAGACCTGACATTTTGGATGTGTCAGTACACACAAATGTGAAGGGAGAGGCAGCTTATAAGGACATTGTTCTTGAAGAACATTTTGAGAAGGACAGTTTTGAACTTGCCTTCTGGAACAGTTCAGCTCAGTGGGCTCCCTCCATCTTTTGAACCTTGCAATTCACATCTGGTTCATAGTAGCTACCTTTTTGCTTTTTATGAGAAAAAGATGTGAAAGATCCCAGAAGCAAATGCCACAGCAAAGCATACATAGGTCTTGGGCATGTTGTATTGAAAAATTGTTCTCTTTGCCCCATGGTCTGAAATCATTAGTCAGTTTGTAGCCCTTTTAATTTGATTTACAAAATGTAGAAGCATAGTCTTAATGACAATAAAGAAATCAATGTAGAGTTGTTTCAAATCACGATATTTCAAAAGTAATTGTATTTTCTCTATAAGAGATAATGTTATTTCACTGTCGTCTCTTCAACTCCTCTGCTACCTCTGTGTCAGGCATGTGGGCGTCAAGATCACTGCTCTCTATTGAGTGCGAGAGATGAAAATACATCTTAGAAATTTTTCTCTACTGTCATTTCCAAAAGTGGCAGTGACCAATGCACGTGGTCGGTATCGCATCATGCTGCCTCAATTCAGTGTCGTGCTATTGAATGTCATGGTGTCACGGCATTCTCCTCCTTAGTATCTACTCCTGTTTCAGGACTATATATAATAAAAAGAAGCTATTCTTCTCTTTATTCAAAGAGATTTGAGTGTCTCTTTGCTGCTGAAAGACATCAAATGCAGAAGACCTTTTGTTAATCATGAAGGACATTAAAGGTAAATTTGTGCAGAAAAGAGAATAGCACTCAGTTCCACGTGAAACTGAAACTGGGACCCTGCACAGTTTGGTAATTTCTACCATTTCTGACATTCCTCTGTCATTTCCTGCCATGTCACTGCACTATTAGCTTTGCAAAGTGCTATTTGATTAGACTGCAGAAACTAGGGATGAAGTTTCTGACCCTTGTGGTAGCCCAAATGACAATTAACGTTCAAAAGCTCAATTTAATTTCTTACATACTAAAAAATTTCTGAGGATTTCTATGCCTAAAGTTATACAACTAAAGACTGAGAAGGAAAGATTTGTACATACTTTCCTGCTCATATCATATAGCCTATGGTGGGATCATCAAGGCTTACACCACTCTCTTTAGAAGTTATTAATTTTCAGACACTTGTTCTGTGCTATAAACTTTTAAGTAAGCTAAACGAGGGGAGATTGAGATGAAGAAATGTTTTGCTGTGAGGGTGGTGAGGCACTGGCCCAGGTTGCCCAGTGGCCTTGAACACCTCCAGGGATGGGGCAGCCACTGCTTCATTGGGCAACATGGGCCAGGGCCTCACCACTCTCATAGTGAATAAATTCACAGAAGCACAGAATCACCAGGTTGGAAGAGACCCATTGGATCATCGAGTCCAACCATTCCCATCAAACACTAAACCATGTCCCTCAGGACCTCGTCTACTTGTGCCTTAAACACCTCCAGGGAAGGTGAATCAGCCACCTTAACAACCTCCTTAGCTCTGCCCCTCTCCAATTTATAGCTATTCCCTCTTGTCCTATCACTCCATGCCTTTGTAAATAGTCCCTCTCCAGCTTTCTGGTAGCCCCTTCAGGTACTGGAATGTTGCTATGAAGTCTCCTCTGAGCCTTCTCTTCTCCAGGCTGAACGACCCGAACTTTCAGCCTGGAGGCACAAGTCCCATCAGTCTTACATTTCACAGGGATGTCCAAGGGCCACAGGAATTAAGTTTTGATAAGATTAGCTGGAGTTTCAGTGGCTTCCAGCAAGCCTATTTTTGATCTATGGGCAACCAATCTCATTAACGATGATGCACATACTAGATATCTGTCACTTACACTAAAGTGATGAACAATTACATAGGTCCTTAGTGAGAGATGGAAGAAGGCCAAGGATTTGTCATCATTAAATATGGGATTGGAATTTAATAGCTTGCAATCTCTTCTTTCCTTTCCACCCCCCACCTCCACCTCTCAGTGGAACAGTTTTCAGTGGTAAGAAGAGAAAAATCAGAGAAGCAAAAAATGCAGATGGAAGGCACCCAGAAGAATAATGAGCAACTCATTTATTTTGTCGTGGCCTTAGGTGGAAATCAACAGATGGAATTTTGTTTGTAGAGAATTTTTGGAAGTGAAGCATGGTTGGAATCACAAACTATAAAGCTGGCTTATGTGTCCTGGACCTCTTGGATTCAGCAAAATAAGTGTTTGCATTCATGGATGTTAAAGGGATCAGATAAATACCATTTGCTCTAACAAAATGTTTTCCAAACAAAACCAACTTGCACAGATTGAGTGTAACTCAACCAACCCCTTGAGCTGAGATGTGTCTCATCTTAGTGTGAATTTCCAGGTTTACTGAAGCAAACACAGCTTTCTCACTTTTTTTTTTATTTTGGATTAATGCTTTAGTCCAGCAGTCAGCTCCCAGTGAGCTGGCCTGTCTGTGGTTGTGGTGTAAAACAGGCTTTTAATTTATTAACAGATGGTGTTAAAATGAAACAAGTTTATTTCATTTTTTTTATACTTTGGTCTTCTAGAGACATTTATTTCAAGGTCAGGAACCTTCTTGATCTGACTGTTATCTGACTGTATTATATGACTAAGTGCTTCTTTCCATCTCTTAAGACAAGAGAAAAATGTCTCTTTTATGCAGTTTGCAAGAGAAAGTACTTGTTCTTTCACATTGATTCATTTTTAGATCTACTTACTGGGTTTGTCTCAAGCCAGACTCCTCTCACATAAAAGGAATAAGGTTTTATGTTTAGGGAGTTTATTCATTCTGGTTTTATGTGCTTGTGGGCAGTGTAAGGGCCACACGTGCCCCTTATTGCCTGCTCCCTCATTTCCAAGTGCTTCCGTTAATATGAATAATTTAGATAGCATGGACAGCTTGGTTTCTTAGAAACTCTTGCTGTAGATAAATCAGGGCTCCTTCTGGAGCAGATTTCTGCATCAGGAGAGAGATCAAAAGCTCCTTTTGAAGGACATTTTCTGGTGGATTTTCTAAGGAATTAAAATGGTGTAATGTGGCTCTGGCCCATGAAGGAGGCAGAGGATTGTTTCAAGCACCCTTATTTCTGTGACCATTTATTCATGTTGTAGGTATTGCTTTAATACGTATTTATTAAAAATGCTATACAATGATAATTTTTCTTTAAGTCATGAAATGCTGATAATAAATCCTATTAAAGATCTAAGGAACAACAGTTTTGTGATCTAAGTATATTTTGTGGATGATGGGTTCATGTTCTTGTAGGTGCTTTGTTGTTGGAGCAGAGTTATTTCCTGTAGGAAGAAAACTCCCAAACCACAGATTTGTTAAACTATCTTTATTGTAGTGAAAACTGTTTACAGGGTATTTCTTATGAGGAGATAATGAGGAGGAGTAGGATTTTTCTTAGTAACTGGTAATAAATAACAATACCACCTGTTTAGTGCTCGCTACCAAAAAAGTCAGAGTAAGGTAATAAGAAAATGGGAAAAAAGATAGGAGTAAAGAAAATTATGTGATTTCTGAAATTAGTACAAAATTATTTCAGCCCAAGGCTGCTAAATTTTTTATATCCTCTACCAGAGAAAGAAATAGACAAAAAGGAAACAAAAGGAAAATCTCTTAGTAACTTTGAGAAGTTCCTCAAATCATTTCTTCTACTATCAGTAGAAAGGTATCTCAGTGAGGGGAGAACAGAATTATCTGTCAGTTGGGACAAAAGATGAAGTATATTTAATACAGCATATATTTAAATACAGTAAGTATACGTTAGTAAATCTAATCTGCTGCTTCTTAAGGTGCTGTCTCTAAGGTGCTGTCTTCTTTAGTGCGTGTGCCCTGTGCTTGAAAATCTGCTTTTTATTTGGTTTTATGGACATTTCTGCTAGTGTGTATTTTTCCCTTAGTTAAAAAAGGTTCTGTTGCATGTCTTCCATTCATTTCAAAGATTCCTCACAATATTGCATCACATACAATTTTTAATATGTATTTGGTGTCTTCAAGTCATAGAATCAATCATGGAATGGTTTGGGTTGGAAGGGAACTCAAAGCCCATCCAGTCCCACCCCCTGTCATGGGCAGGGACACCTCCCACTGGATCAGGTGCTTCAAGCCCCATCCAACCTGGCCTCGAACACCTCCAGGGATGGGGCAGCCACCACTGCTCTGGGCAACCTGGGCCAGGGCCTCCTGCCCTCACAGGAAAACATTTCTTCCTAAGATCTCACCTAAATCTCCCCTCCTTCAGCTTGAACCTCTTCCCCTTCATCCTGTCCATGTACTCTCCAGTAGGGAAATCTAACCTGATTTAAGAAGCCACACTGTGTTTAAAGAATGGCTATATATTTTAAAATAAGTTTTAAGATCCTTTGAAGCAGTTCTGAATGTTTCATCATTGAAAATCCCTTCCCTGTGTGATACAGCTACTCTACAAATACATCATCTTATAATGCAGCCAGCTTCCTCCTACAAATTTTCCTCACTTTTCGGCTCTAGCTCCTCTGAGTGGTATTATTTCTTGAGACAATCACATATTTATCAATATTTTATCCGAGCTGGCTATCTATTTGCAGAGATCTGAAGGTTTCTCTCCTTAGCCCTGATTAGTCTGCCTCTGTGCTTCCAATCTGACTCCTTGACTCATCTTCCTTTCTGTAGGTGGCAGCAAGTAGATTGTTCTGCTGTTGCTTTCATCCCTCTTGATGTTTGCTCCAGACCTAACCCAAGGAATGTGCAAATAAGCATTTTACTGCAGAGCAAATATTTAGCAAACACCGTGAGTTCTGACTATGGCAGGAACGCATGATTTTCCTGAAAAACTTATTAAGAACTGGATGGCTATAGTTCCCCTGCCTGAGAGAAATCACTGCATCAGTTTAGTGGTTACGATGAGAGAGAGAACTCTCTGTGGAAAGGGAGATCTCTGATCTGAAACTGCCAGCACATCAGGGCTCCAGGGCATCTCGTTGCCCCTGGAATGGCTCATGCCAGCTCCCTACACAATCTCCAGATCTGCAAAGATAAGAGGAGGGAGGATAAGAAATAGGAGGGGAGGAATGAAGCACAGAATAAAAAGTAGGTGTGAATAAGGAATAACATGCACTTGGGCATTCTTTGCTGGTAAAATTGCTCTGAAGCTGCTACTGTAACTTATAACGGTGCTCAGCAGCCCTGAAGTAGCTCTAAATTTCAAGTAACTCAAGTTGTTCCCTCAGTTCAGCAATGTTCTCTATGTTCTGTCCTATATGGACCACTCAGAGTATTTAAGAAGCAACAAATTCTGCCTCTTCTTTATCTCTGAAGGTACCAACCTATCTCTTGAGTAACACCGTGAGAGATCTGCATGATGAACAGTTGTACTCTGTTACTTTGTACATGATCATCTAAATGGACCCTCATGTTTTTTGAAACATGTTTATCCTCATGTTCTCCACTGGAAGTTACGTCCTATTCAAAAGTTCATTTCATTCCATCACATTTTGAAAAATATGAGGCTGGTTACCCTTCCTGAATAAAATTCCACCCATTGTTTTCTGTCCTTGCTCTCAGGGTTGTGTCTCATCACAAGAAGGACACTGAAATGCTGGAGGGTGTGCAGAGAAGGGGAATGGAGCTGGAGAAGGGGCTGGAGCATGAAGTTATGAGTGGCTGAGGAAGCTGGGGCTCTTTAGTCTGGGGAAAACAAGACTGAGGGGAGACCTTATCACTGTCTAAAACTGCCTGAAAGGAAGTTGTAGAGAGGTGGGTGCTGGTCTCTTCTCCTTGGTAACTGGTGACAGGACAAGGGGAGATGACCTCAAGATGTGTTGGGGAGATGTAGGTTGGATATTAGGAGGAATTTCTTTACTGAAAGGGTTGTCAGGCAGTGGAAGAGGCCACCCAGGGAGGTGGTTGAGTCACTGTTCCTGGAGGGGTTTAAACAATGAGTAGATGCCATACTTGGTGGTGGACTTTGGAGGGTTGGATCGATGACCTTAAAGGTCTTCTCCAAACAAAACCATTCTATAACTCTGTATATAATGGTATGTCAAGACCCAGGACTTTCTCACAGTGATCTTCTGCAAACCTTGTCCATGGACACCATGCTGTGACCTGGCAGGTCTCCGTAGGCCTGTCCAAATGCTCAGCACTCTCTTTTTCATCTCTCTGATTCAACTGGATTCAACTCAACTCCTTATGCAGTTACTTCTGTTTCTACTTCTATCAGTGAATGAGAGGAACAATACTTATTCCTGTGGTTTCATCGTGTAGGTTACTTTAGACCCAGTCTACTGCTAGCAGTTATGAAGCAATCATAGTAATAGAAGAAATAGCCCCACTCTCAAGAATTAAATGAAATACTGGATTGTGAAGTGTGTGGAAATCTGAGCTGGTAATATCGACTTAGGAACACTGCTCACGTAGGCTTGCAAAAAGTTACTCTGACATCAATTGAAACAGGAATTTTAACAAGTCTTTCCATTGAAAGTAGGAATTTAATTTCAGAAGTAATCAAATCTGAATTGTTTTGCCTCTGACCTAAAAAACACAAAGTGAAAAGTGTAGATGCTCCTGCTGGGACTCGGTAACTTTTCACAGCAAAGGAGGCTGTGACTCATGCTGTTTGCGAGGGCTGGATCATGTAACCTGCAAGTCTTGGTGCTCTCAAGCCTCCCTCCAGGCTCTCCTTCAGGCATGCACTACACAATAATGTCAGTGCTGCTGCTTAAAGTAGGGGATTCTTCTTATCTCTGTTCTCTAACTTTCCTTGCTGTCTCCCCAGTGTTGGCACCACGGTGCTGCTGTGATGTGCAGAGGAGGGAGGAATGAGGCTGAACGTATGAACTATGGTCCATGGTATTTAACATGCAGGACCATAAGGACTGCTTCGAAGGAAAAAGAACAAGATCTTATTTTTTTCTTCTATCGAGTGTCAAGCAATATGATTTTCTTTTTTGCTCTCAGCTGCAGGGAATGCCTTGGGAAGCAGAGTGCTTGAGCTTTTAATTTCCTTTCCCTTTGGCTTTCTTCACATTGTGGTGGAAACAGGCTACAGAGCCTTGCTGTTGGTCTATTGTATCATTGCTCTTGTCTGAAGGAACTACACTTTGCTGCTAACTGCAGTATGCTACTGCTTTGCTGTCTGTTATCCAAATGAATAAATGAGCAGGAAGAAGACAGAAAGAGGCCTTATTTTTATCATGGGGAAAATCTACCTGCACCCTTCATGCAGTGTATTGATTACCTGAATTCTGACCTTACTGCCCATGAGTAAGGCATGTGCTTGTTTAATTTGCAGTGGAAAAGAAGGATGTGGAGAAATAGCATGGTATGGTTTGGCTTGGAAGCAACCTTAAAGCAACCTGACCCAGTGGAAGGCGTCCCTGCCCATGGCAGGGGGTGGAACTGGATGAGCTTTAAGGTCCCTTCCAACACAAATCATTCCATGGTTCTATGTTTTACATGCTGAAACCTGATCCTCTCAAGCTCTACATGCGAAATTTGTGCTGCAGTGAAAGTCGGAGCTTTCAGACATGAAACAAAAACTGTGCTGGCAGAGCAGAGAACAGACAATGATTCAATGCTAAATCACATTTGGGCCCTTGGAGGCAGAGAAAACAATAATTAACAAGGATGATCACTGTATTTATTCTGTTAAAGTAATATTTATTGGAGAGCTTGAGTATATCTTGTATTTGAACTATTCCCCGAGATGTTTAGCCTGAAAATAAAATAAAAACAGTTTATCATGGAATAGAGACTCCTGTGCTGAACATGATCCAGTATCTACTGATAGACTGGTAAGCACCTCCTATTCACTGCTGATTTTATAGTGCTTGTTGCACTTAATGCTGGTAAAATGCACCCGGGGAGCCCATTATCTATGAACCTGTCTGCAGCACTTGCCTGACACTGTGCTTTGAAGATGCAGTGATAGCAGTCATGTAGTCCATCATATTTATGGGACATCTTTGGCACTGAATATTACCTCTAAATCCTACCATCAGGGGAAAGCACGCTGTGCAATGACTGAACAACAAACAGATCATGAAGTGCTAAAATCCTCTCAGGACAGGACATGGGCACATCATTCCTGGAGTGCAGGCACGTATGAGGAAAGCAGTTTCCACCTGGGAAACAGCAATAACCTCGAACTGGACAAGATGCATGAAAGGTGTCAACGAAAATACCAGTGGGAGTCAAGATTAAGAAAGCTGCACTTGGTAAACAGTGTTCAGGCAGCTTTGAAAGTGTTTGGTTTAATTTTGTGATTTCTATGTGATGGCATGAAAGAACCTAACCTTCTGTATGAGTGAAAACAACTTAGGGATTTAAGTTCAGTTGAGAGAGCAGCTCTCCTAGATTGGACCTTGCCAAGTGCTGGTATGTGAGGCTCAATTTGCATTCCTGTTATGAATAGTTTGCTTCTGCTTAACTGTTTTCTGCAGTTAATTACAGTCATGTTTCCTTCATTTCATATCAATTATTTATTGCTGAAGCGCTTTTAGGGAGTTTATACATTCAACAGATAGAAACAGTTGGAGGCAGTGACCAAGATCAGAAGATATTCAGGCAGCAAGGCATTTCAGTGTTTGTGCTCTGCTTCCTTTGCATTCTACTGTTGTTTTGCTGCATGATAGGATTAACACATTGACATCGTGTTTTTCCAAAACAGGCGAGAAAAGCAAGTTAATGTGAAATACACCAGATACAAGTGAAGGGAGAAGACACCTAGGGTAACAGGACCTGGAAGGTGTCTCCACCATTATGTTGATGGTTGGACCCAGTGACTCAGATTTAGACTAGACACGAGAAAGAAATTCTTCATGATGAGAGTGGGGAGGCCCTGGCCGTGGTTGTCCAGAGCAGTGGTGGCTGGCCCATCCCTGGAGGTGTTCAAGGCCAGGCTGGATGGGGCCTTGGGTAGCATGATCCAGTGGGAGGTGTCTCTGCTCATGGCAGAGGGTGGAACTGGACGGGCTTTGAGGTCCCTTCCAACTCAAACTACTCTATGATTCTGTGATTTTAGAGGTCTTTTCCAGGTTTAACAATTCTATGGTTACATTGAACCAATGCTGCTGCAGGGGTAGTGCCTGGTGTACCTTCAGAAATGCATCAAGATGCACCATAAAATTTATTAGATTTTCTATGCTGTCTTCTCCTGTAGAAGAGATTTCTGAAATGACACCTGGTTCTAGTGATTAAAAACTTTGTCGTACTTGGAACAAATCGCTCGGTTGACATTTATAGGTACTTGTTTCTGTGTAAATGATCATCTCTTTCATTGTCTTCTAATGCATTTTGCTATTGTATGTGCCTATATGACTCAACATGGGTAGCTTATATTGTATTGCGTTGTTTTTTAATCCATGCTCCAATATCATCTTATATTTATATATACACATGCATATGTATGTTGGTGCCACAACGTATATCTAAGCTAGGTATGTTGTACCTCATCATACAGTGTTTTCCTCAGAGCATCCTGTCACATTTAATTGCTGCAGAAAGAACAAATTTAATGGCTTCAGACAAAATTAGGTATTATCTAATTGTTTAGTGCTTGACTTTGCCAGACAAATAGCTATAAAATGAAGTGACTTTTAATGCAGATGATTTATTGAAGTTCTTTGTGGTAACAAAGCAGCTTAGAATAAATCTGGGTCGATACCATATTCATTATGCCCCATTATTATAAAATATGAGCGCCCATTAGCTATAAACGGTGAGACTTTTATTTTCAAATCCATACACTCTGAAGGTGATGATCCAGCCTTCCTAATGTGAGAGTATTCATTTTAACGAGCCAAGAATAAGGTGAAAAATAGAATCATTATACACACTTCTTGAAAGCTGAAAAATCAATGAACTCATGACAGCTTAACGTCATAGCAATTTGCCTGTCTGTTATCACCAAGTTCTGTTACTCTTCTGTAGTGCCAACACACTCATTAATTTATTTTCTCTTCGCAGCCTTCTCTCTTAGCCTGATACAATAATATTGCACTTTGAGAGAAGAAATAAGAGTGACACCATTACATTTTTAAGGACATGGATTCTTTGCAAGCAACAGGTAAGTGTTTTTGCTGATGCTCTGTAGGTGTTGGCAGAGGGACATCCACCGATGACCTGTGCTGTCAGGGTCAGAGCCCTCTGGTCCATTACAAGGCATATCAATGTTGTCCTCTATACAAGTTAGCTCTTTTTTATTTCCTTTGTATATAAACAGTGCTGCTTCATCCCACTGCTCCAGTTTCTGTTACTTTAAGGGTATTCTGCAATTTACTGATGTCTCTTGCTTTACTTTATAGCCTCTTGTACTTTGGTATTATCATCAGATTTGATGGACAGGAAAACCATGTTACAAGTGTGTGCTCTCTTAGTTATTTATGAAGATATTGCACAGTTTTTTTCCTTAAAAAGCAGCTCTTGACACATCTTTCTTGTATTTCCATCTTGAAAAGCCTGACTGATATTTTTGGCTGTGGATTATTAACCTTGGTTGTATTTTATTCAAATTTCTTTTGCAAATTAATCTCTCATATCATTTTTTACTGCTGGTAATGCTGCTGTGTGTGTATAAGCTCAGAGGCTTTAACAAAACATACCTGTACTCTGCCTACTTCTTTCTTCCTATACTGACATCATTAAAATCAACTTCACTGAGCTCTGTGGCATTTACTCCTGGTCTAAAACAAGAAAGCAAATTAGGACAATGTATTTGCTGTGACCCTTCACATCCTTTTCATTTCCAAAACACTGCAAATATAACTAATCAATTTAAATAAATATGGGACTGTTTATAATATATGACTTAGATGTGTGAAATTATCTATTTTATATGTTTTTTATGCAAAGACAGGATTTTGTTTAGGATTTTTTGCGTACTCAGATCTTACACAGGTTTGGAGCCACACTGGAGTGGTGTTTTCTGTACCATGTAATTATGTGTCCTTCGGGAAGCTTGGGCTCTAATGAGAAATCCAGGGGAGAGTTACGGAGTTGAATGGCTCAAGCAGCAATTCAGATCTCCAGAGCTGAAATGCTAATTTTTTTAATGTAGCAAAACAGAAAACAGACATCAGCAGCAGAGATTTCTGTTAACATCAGCTTTACTGATCTCTATAACTGCAAATTAGGAACTGTGGCTTGTGACACCATTCCTGGAGGTGTTCAAGGCCAGGCTGGATGGGGCTTGGAGGAATCTTATCCAGTGGGAGGTGTCCCTGCCCATGGCAGGATGGGCTTTGAGGTCCCTTCCAGCCCAACCCATGCCATGATTCTATAACAGCAATACAACTGAAACTATTGAGGACTGGCAGGGAGCTGCTCCCATTTCAAGCAAAGCACTCAGTTTAGCAAACACTCTGAAGCTTGGCTACATCCTACCTGAAAACATGAGTTAAAAATAGCACCACAAGCTGACAAACATCTTGGCAGAGACATGAGTAAGTTTTCGCAGCAGGTATTGTTGACTGGTCTGTTCACACTCAGAATAAAACCAATTTCTTCCCTTGTTTGCCGAGGTGTGTCGTGCACAGAACCAGCTGGGAAAATGCCAGGGTAACACACAGGTAGTTTATTAAGGAAGGGCTTAATCATTTGTCTGCATTAGAGAAGAGGGTTAGGTAACCAAACTCTAGCTGTACAGTAGGCATTCAGCCTTATATAAGCTGTGTGGACAGGCACTGCTTCTGCAGGTGTGAGAAATCACCGAGGAAATCGAGCTTTTGCTGGGGAGGTAGCTGGTGACTCACCTTTCTAAATTGGTGGAGCCAAGGGAAACTTTCCAAAAGGAATGAAGAACACTTCATACTCTTCCTATATTTCATTAGGAATTTAGGTATGAGCCCTGTGAGGCAGAAAATATCCCCAAACCTGCGTATCTGCTGCATGAAAAGAATTTTTTTTTGAAGTTGAAATGGATATTTCTTTCCTTTTAAATGAGATCTATGTCACAAAGTATATGAGAGTTTGAGTTTTGCGGGGCATTCAAGTAGCTTTTTTGCAGACAACTCCATAATGTCAGCTTTAGAAATGTACAGATGGAAAATGAAAATGTACAATTCCTTGGGATAAAAAGCAGAGATACTGCCTTAAATGTCCTACTTTATCAATTTAAGAAAGCAAACTATGAACCTGGGGTAATAAACACCTAGCAGAGCATTTCTGAAATGTTCACGAGTCTGAAAAATGTTCACCATCTGATGTCCAGTGTCCCCAGCAGGGACCTCTGGAGAAGGTATTTTGTATCTTAGAGTGATTATCTTAGAAGGTGAATTTTATCTTAGAGTTATGGGATGGTTTGGGTTGGAAGGGACCTAAAAGCCCATCCAGTCCTACCCTCTGCCATGGTCAGTGACATCTCCCACTGGATCAGGGGCTCCAAGCCCCAGACAGCCTGGCCTTGAGCATCAACAAAGGATATTCCTCCCCACCCTCACAGCAAAACATTTCTTCCTAAGATCTCATCGCCCGCCGTCTCCCCTCATTCAAATTAAAACTATTCCCCCTTGTCCTATCCCTGCACTCCTTGATTAGTGTTTGTCCTTTGATGCGAACACTAATGGACATTGTGATTAAGCCCCCTGGCATGTAAATAGGGGGTAGCTCAGATTTCCTGGTGTTTCTTCATAGCATTTGGTTATTAATACAGTTATTCAGCTGTATATTGGGCTCATATCACAAGTGTGTTGGATACGTGAGTCCAGGCCTGGGCAGAGACAAAAAAACTTTTGGTATTTGCGTCCAAAAATCTGTTATTGGCAGAGATGAATGTCGTGCCAGCACGTGGTGGCTAATGGCAGGTCGTTGCCATGCTTGGAAAACTGATGGCATTCTTGAACATCACTGAGGAAAGTGAAGCTCCTTGCTTCGAAACACTCTGGTCTTTTTACTGTATCTGTAAATGAATCTTAATAACCACCTTTGGGGGCTGTGTGCTTTAGGGAAGACTTTGAGGCGGGTTTGTCATTTATTAATAGCCTATCGTTCAGCTGAAATTATGACAGATGGGAAAGCATTTGGGAGAGAATTGCTCTTGTATTTAAATATCATTAATGTATGCTGTAATCTCTCTAATACAGCCTGTATTTGGAGACCTATCAGGCTTTGATTTATAAATTAGAAGTTAGAAAATAATTCATTTCATCAGCACTCAGTTTATAGACCTGCTTGGTTCATTAAAGCGAATGCTGTTGCATTCATTATGCTTCAGAGTAACATCATTTATTTAGGATGGGTGTTTTTTTTTAACCAACTAAAATAGTAAAATATTTGCTAACCTCTAAAAAGCCTTGAAACTGGAGATGCAGCCAGATTTGTTTCTGAAGAATATAGGCTCCAAGTTAATGGAATCATAGACTCATTAGGTTAGGAAAGACCTTTGAGACCATCATCTCCAACTGTACCTGTCCACTACTAAATCCTGTCAACAAGCACCTCATCTACTTGCCTTCTAAACCCCTCCAGGGATGGGGACTCAACCACCTCCCCTGGCAGCCTCTTCCAGTGCTTGAGAACCCTTTCTGTGAAGAATTTTTTCCTGAAGTCCAGTCAAAACTTCCCCTGACACAGCTTGAGGCCATTCTCTCTTGTCCTATCACCTGTAACTTGGGAGAAGAGACCAACACCCAGCTCACGCCTCCTTTTAGGTAACTGTAGAGAGCAATAAGGTCTCCCCTCAGCCTCCTCTTCTTGAGACTTAACAACTCCAGTTCCCTCAGCTGCTCCTCAGAAAACTTGTTCCCTAGCCTCTTCACCAGTTTCATTGCTCTTCTCTGGACACGCTCCAGCTCCTCAATGTCTTTCTTGTAGTGAGGGACACAAACCTGAACTCAGGATATGAGGCGCAGCCTCACCAGTGCTCAGTGCAGTGGCAGAATCACTTTTCTGGTCCTGCTGGCCTCACCGTTTCTGATACAAGCCAAGATGTCAAGTTCCAATTAGTTCAGTGTGCTGAGAAAACTCCTAAATCTGTACAAAATTGGATATGATTTGTGTGGTTTCCTGTGTCAGAGTCTAACAGGCAATCTCTTCACCTTTTCATCCACACTGTGAGCTGCACGAAGGGAGGGATGTTCTGTCTCACCACTTTGTCTTTGCCTCAGACTCCCAGGAATCAAGTGAAGAAGAAACATCTTATTTCTCTGATCCTTGAAGTTCTTGAATATCAATGAGCTGGAAAGATCAAAGCAAGTCATAAACGCTCACTTTGGCACAGCTGCATTGTGGAGGAGCATGTCCTTGGAGCTGCCATGCCAAGAGATCAGACCACAGTCAGAGACACACCAGTGTGGTCTCTGATTCCCTTTTGTACCATGGCATGAGCCATCAGCTGGTGTTTTACTAAGATCACTTCTCCTCACCATAGCTTCACTGCCTCATTTACAGGCCTGGAGCAAACTCGCTACTTGCCTGCGTCAGTGTGGGATGAATGCAGGATGAAGGCTGCATAACCTTGTGGAACCCTTGGTTCTTCTGGTGCATCAGCTTAAGGGAAAAATAAAAGTGGTCTTAAACATCCCTTTTGCTGTATAAACACCTAGTTGAGCTGCATTTCATCTCACATGTAAAATGGGCTGTGGAAGTGTCACTGAGGGAAAAAGTCACTTGAACTGTGACTATGAGAGGTGGACGGCATTAAATGTATCAGTGGCAGGAGCTGCTGTGCAGTAGCATGGGACTTTAAAAGCTGGAACACCTTGTACAGCCAGGGCTAGGAGCAGAGATGCTAAGTTTCAAGGTCTTAAAATTTTGGTGTGAGGACTGAACACAGATCTAGCAACATCAGGGAAAAATAAAGTGACTTTTTTTGCACTGAGAAAAGCACCAAGTGCTTCCTAGCAGCTCAGCCTGTGGGTGTGTGTGTACCAGGTTCTTTCTAGATCCAGCAATTTTGCCATTCCTTGAGGAGTTAAGTTCAGCAGCAGGCTGCGTCTCAGACTGTAGTGTAGGGAAGAGCCCTTGCATGGGGGGATGAGGGAGACAGGGTTAGGTTCCATTAATGACTTGGTTATTAAGAAAATTGAAGTTAATCACCGTATCGGATTTGCCCAGTCTTTGTTACCTGTTATCTAATTCTCTCAGAATAGTGTACTTACCCACTTCCTCCCTGTAAAAAAAAAATCTTTGCACTTATTTTTTTGCATAAATTATTCTAAAAATCTAAATTCAGTTTCAAAAATGAGGTGATCAAAATGCATGCAAGGCGGATAGAGAGAAGGGGACTTTTTCCCCTTTGTGTCTGTGGTCAAATCAGCTCAGTCTGTTTTTCTGCTATAAAATCCTCCCAGAAGTGATCAAGACCACTTTCTTTCCCATTGCAGATGTCCAAGATATTTATGTTGAGTGAGTCTGATCTATATTTTTCATAAGTGAAGTAATTGATTTTAAGTAAACTCTGCTTTACTTGGAGTATTAATTAGCTCATTAGCTATTTCCCAATGAATCCATCCTTTTCTTGAGGTCTAATGTCATCAATAACAAAGAAATTGCTTGGTTTCAAATTATTACTCTAATTCATTAAATAACTTTCTTGTTTATAAGAAATCTTCATTCCCTTGTCTGCATAGACAAACATACTCAAGTGAATGTCTGCTTTGGCTCTTTTAAAAGGACTTTCAAATGCCTAGTGGCCACATTTAAAATATAGAAAATAAAAATATGCTGCAAAATACAGCTTATATGACATGTTTGGTGGCACCACTAACATAGAGTTTGCAGAACAGCTTTGAGCTAACAAGGTCATTTCTCAATGCAATGGTTTGTGAGGTTTTAAGGGTTGCAAGACTCTTGCCAACTCTCTTGTGTAGCAAAAAAAAATCCACTATGCTTGATAATTTTCAGAATTGTTTGCAGACAGATTTTCCTTCAGATGTTTTCTGTTGGTATTCACAAGATTGGATGTTCACTGCTCCTGACCAGGTGGTCCTATAGCAGCTCTTTTCTACATAGAATTCATGTCCTAACAGAGAAAAGTGGAGAATGCTGGGTTTTTAGTGGAAGTCGCTGTTAAAAAAGAGTTTAACATTTGCTAGTAATTAAACAATGAACAGTTTGCATGAAACAGATTAGGTCAAAATTCCTGAAGGAGAGAGTTTTGAAGGTTTAAACTGATTAATGCTTGAATTTAGTCACCAGAGCTCTGTATATGTAACCTGCAAGCGTAAATGAGCATCTATGATTGTTGCAAGATATGACAGGAGTGGGGATTTTCAAAGTTTAGCGCAAGTGTAATGCACTTTTTAGTCGATAGTTTTCTCCAGGTTATGTTTTACCCAACAATGTCATTCCTTGCTTATGGCATTTTTATTTTGGGAGAAAGGAGACTCAAGCCTTTAATTATCAGCTGGTGGGGGCAGATCAGCTATGAAAGTCTCTGTACTGCCACAGCTCTGACCAGGGGAATAATCTTGCTGCTATACAGGAGTCCATGTATTTTTTATTCAATTCACTGCAAATGCGAAAAGACAGATTTTTACTGATAGAAGATAATTTTACCAAATGTTATTCCATTTACCCTGGTTTTCATCACCATGATTTTGAGCTCAAAGGAATTCCAACCCCATTTAAAACTGAAAATGTCAAAAATGCAGAAAACCATTTCTTCATATTTTGTATCCACCAGGCTGTGCTCTGATGCCTTTCCACATCAAAGATCATTCTGTGGAAATGTACATCTTGGGTACTTTGAATATGTTCCTGTCAGCTCCTGTCAAAGAAGATATCTACATGGTCAGGGAGACCAGATGTTCGCTAGATGACATCTGAAGAGGAACACAGGTGTCTCAAATCATGCGTAGGAGGTGTCTTTGGCTGACAGTCATTTTACATGAGTAAATATAGACCTCTGACAGGGAGATATTTGGCCTGCCTTGATCTCTCAGTGTCCAGTAGACAGTGACAGGGACCTTGAGAAGACAGTTCTCCCTATGCTAGAAAAAGACTGTGGACACCAATGGGCTGTAACACCCCCTGAGGGTGTCCATCTCTCTTAACTGACATGAGATAGACTCTAGGCAGGGAGATTGGGTTGAGAGCCTCCCTTACAGATGACCCAGATTAATGGCAATCGTATTTTAGGAGGCCTAAATTGCCATTTGGGAGCTCTCTGTGAAGTAACATGCCTGTTTTTCCTATGGATTGACAGCGTAATGAAGCCATGGGTTCCCAGGTATCCCAATGTAAGCAGGCAGGCACCGGCTGTGCGTAGAACCATAGAATAGTTAGGGTTGGAAGGGACCTTAAAGATCGTTCAGTTCCAGCCCCCTTGCCATGGGCAGGGACATCCCATTAGAAGCCATGATGTCACTGCATTTAATGAGGGATTGTGCTATATTTTTTTAGGGTATCTCTAAAGAACAACTTAGCAAGCATGGAAAGAAGGGTATCAGCAGCACAGTGTGGAGATATAGGGTTTCTGTCCCCCTTGGCTCAATTTTGTATCTTCTTAACTCTATTTTGAAAGCCAAAGCCAAAATCTGCCAAAGTACTCCTAGGAATCTTCATCCCCCAGCATGGAAATACAAATTTGACCAGGACTTTTACTTCACGACATAACCCGCCCTTGGCATCTCTGGGTCATGGTGGGGTCCGTGTGGCACTGCTGTCTGAATAGTTCCAGCCTGGGTGGAAACAATCCTCACGTACTGATGTAATTTAACCTATAAACTAGACAGTTTTACCTTGAAATCCCAGCTGACTGGGTAAGAAGCAGATTGGGAAGGACCATTGAAACCTGCCCTATGTAAAATAGCATTATGACTAAAGACCTTGTCAAAGCAATGCCTGACCTTCCTCGGCAGGGGATGGAGTCAAACCCACACTAATTTTCCAGGAGTGTGCTCTAACCACAGGCTACTGCTGTTATCAGCTTTCTCATGCATTCCCTTCACCATCGACCACCAAAAAAACCCAAAGCAATTTATATTTGAGATTATTATTAAAGAGCAGTAGCAAACATTCAATACATGAAGTCTGAGGCAACAGAAGGGACTGACAGGAATTTTCTGAGCTGAAGCTGTAATTGTTATATTCCCTGTATTCAATTTATACAATTGCCAGGAGCAATCCAGATTCTGTTAATAGGCAGTAATTATAAGTTCCTCTGTGAATTGTGCTGGTGGTATTTTTCTTACCGGATCGTGATAATCTAAAGACTGCCCTTGTGTTGGGGAAAAAAATCTTCTTAACAGTTTCACTGCCACACAATCTTTACTTAGTTTGGAGGCATCATTAATTAGTTTATTTTAAAGCAGAGCTTTTCAAAGAATTTCAGTTAACATACTAACTTTTTCATCTGCTTTCCCCCTTCTTACTTTGCCTCATCTCTTTATGATCAGTCCATTTCAGTGACTCATTTCTCATACTTCCATCGGTCCGCAATCATATCATGCAGCCCACCTTTTTCCTCACCTTGCTCTCTATTCTCTCAGAACTAAATTTATTCTTCTCTTGCTGATTCAAATTATGAAGCTTCAAACAATTTTATAAAAAGTGGGGATGGGGAGGGGGTTGAGCTGAAAGAAATGACGCCTGCACAGGCAATTGCAGAGGCAGGGTTGGGGACTCTTTCAGCTTTTACCTCTAAGGTTCACCTCAGATTCTCTGCATATTCAACTCTAAATACAGTTGTGGGTTTGTTTTGTTTGTTTTTATTTTATATAAACTAGTAATGTTTGTTACTTAAAATCTGAATTCCTCATGTCTCTGAGTAGTTCCATCTGACCAAACTCAGATAATGCACCAACCCACCTCTAAGTGTGTCTGAACTAAGAAAACGTGGCAAAGAGCCATGCAGGTTTCATTGGTTCTGATACATAGAATCATGGAATAGTTTGGGTTGGAAGGGATCTTAATGATTATCTAANCTGGAAGGTCGCTATAATGTCTCCTAAGAGCCTTCTCTTCTCCAGGCCGAAGAACCCCAACTCTCTCAGCCTGTCCTCATATGGGAGGTGCTCCAGCCATGTTTGCCTTCAGATCTGTTTGTGGACTCAAACACATGTTCTATAACTGCATGTGATATAGAGTTTAAGGAACCAACATTGAGAGCAAGCTGGTAGGGTCAAGAGAGAGAAAATTAGTCAGTACAGGCCAGTTGAGTTGGAAGAACTTGAAGACTTGAAGAAGAAAACCTGGTTCATAGTTCAGGAAGAGCAAAGTACATTTTCTTAGGCTAAAAACATATTCCTACAAGTTTCCTAAAAGTGGATAAACCCAAATGCCCACAGTTGAATACTGGAATAGTATAGTTCATGCTGTAGAGCAGGAGTAGAGGGAGGTGATGGTGCTTATAGGCAGGTAATGACCAATATAGAAAATAGAAGGAAAGCACAAAGAGAAGGAGAAAGTAAGAGCTTCTCAAATGGAAATATAACACTTTGGCTGGAAAAAATAGTATTAACGTGTAACCTTTGTTTAGTCTTTAAGGAATGATAAAATAACATGAAATCCAAGTTCAATAACAAGTCCAACTGCTAATGAGAGCAATTGTGAAAACCTCAGCTGGGAGAGCAGAAGGAAACAGTAGCGGTTGAGTTGTGAAACATAGCAGCAAAGCTGAAATGCAAGAAGGTGTCCCAGATGGAGCATTGTTTCTCTCCATGCATGTTGCATCTGGTACTGCAGACACATGTCAAGAGAAAAATGTAGTAAATTAAAGTCAAGTGTTTGGCCGCCTGCACTATCTGATGGCAGAGACTGATTAGGGATTAAATCCTTCTGACAAGTGAACTGCTTAATAAGAGAGGTTTTGTAAGGTAGAAGGCTCAGAGCAGTTGGGTAGAGGAGCAATTAGGCTTTCTTTTGGTAGGAAAACAAAAATAAAAAAATGAAAAGCCCTAACATAATTTTTTTTCTTTTGCATATTTGCAAACTTACCTTTCTTGCAGAATTAAGCACTGACCTTAAAGCATTGTAGAAGGGGAAATGAAGCAAGCAGGCTGGAAAGGAGTGCATGGAGTATGAGCTGGCTTCAAAATGCATTGGAACTATTGCTGTGAGAAAACCTGTGTCACTTCTTAACATGGTGGTCAAACAGCAAATCTTGGAAGCAGCTCAGAAGTGGATTTGTAATAGTTGATAGTTAGAAACTAAGTTCACATCTACTGAATATAGGGAGACCTTTGAGCAGCTTTCTAGGACTTAAAGGGGCTCCTGGAAAGCTGGGGAGGGGCTCCTGATCATAGCGTGCAGGAATAGGACGAGGGGAATTTCAGATGAAAAAGGGGAGATTGGGATGAGATTTTAGGAAGAAATGTTTTGCTGTGAGGGTGGGGAGACCCTGGCCCAGGTTGCCCAGAGCAGTGGTGGTTGCCCCATCCCCGGAGGTGTTCAAGGCCAGGTTGGAAAGTGCTTTGAGCAACCTGATCCAGCAGGAGGTGTCCCTGCCTGTGGCAGAGGTTGGAACTGGATGGGCTCAAGGTCCCTTCCACCCCAAACCATTCCATGACTGCACAGGGGACCTGCCCCAAAGGCACCTTAAGAGTTGCAGTGACAAGTAGACTTTACACCATCTAGATACTCTATGGCCAAGTCCTTACTCTTCAGCATCTTCAAAGGGTCTTGACAGCATTGACTCAATTTGGGCAGGGTCGGTAAGCACAGAATGGGGAGGGACTGAGGTTTTCCAGGAGTGGAGCTGGGATGGGCAAGTAGCATCTGCACATCTAACTTCATTCATATTGGACTCATGTATCAAAGAACACATAATAGCTTATTAATAATTGAACATAAGCTAACATTATTTTTTGAATACATGTCTTAAACAAAATAATCTGAGATGTACCAGCTGACAGGTTCTCAGGTGGTGGCTACAAGCATCCCTGAGGGTCACACACCTACTGTCTACAATAAAGAAAGCATGGGGTGCCCAAAGTTTGGCCATGCCAACAGTTAGAGGGTTTTTTTGGGTTCTCTGAATAGTCTGAGGTCTGACTTAGAGGTACTTTTACTTTCTCTTACTAGCTAGTATGTGAGTGCTTGGGTTTTTCAGCTCAGCATAATTTTTAGTTAGCAAATCCATGACAAATTTCCTCCTAGATTGGCTCAAACTTGCCTTGACCTTGGTTAACTGTTTGCTATTTCTCAAGATGTGAAACATAATTTAATCATGAATTTTATAATGAAAATTGCCAAGAGAATCTCATGTATTTAATTATTTATTAGTATAAATGTTTTCTGTGCAACTGTGAGAGGTGATTTAAATAATTTAGTTCCTCTGATCCACGCATTGGATTAGAGTATTTAAGGAACTGATATAAGGAAACTCCTTTTTTGTCATCTTCCTTCTCTGCAGGCTAAGGATGCCGTTGTCTTCATCCCTTGCTGTAATGATTCTGGGAGCTCATGTCTTGCTTGGGAAAATGAAACCCTACTGCAGTTTCCCTGTTGTAGCTGAACAGTGAGAGTCAGATATTAGGAACAGTTTCTATGAGTACAGCAAGCGCAGTTCTACAAGGGGTTGCCCAGGGAATTTGTGGACTTTCTGTCAGATGAAGTGCAGAACAATTTAGAAAAACATAGACAAATTCTTTGTGCAGCTCAAGTGGTCTGGGCATTATTCATGATTCCCAAAGCTGAAATGCTGTGTGGCAACATCTTCAGTGTGTCTAAATCTGAGGACTCCATTATGGAATCAGATCACAGAATAATTTGGGCTGGAAGGCACCTTAAGGTCCATCCAGTTCCACCCCCTGCCATGGGCAGGGACACCTCCCACTGGATCAGGCTGCCCAAACCCCATCCAACCTGGTCTTGAACCCCTCCAGGGATGGGGTAGCCACCACTTCCCTGGGTAACCTGGGCCAGGTTCTCACCACTCTCATGGTGAAGAAACTCCTCGTGTCTAGTTTAAATCTGCCCCTCTCCAGTTTATAACTGATCCCTTTCATCCAATCACTACAAGCTTTTGTAAACAGTCCCTCCCCGGCTTTCATGTCGACCTTCAGGTACTGGAAGGTCCCTATAAGGTCTCCTCGGAGCCTTCTCTTCTCCAGGCTGAAGAACCCCAACTCTCTCAGACTGTCCTCATATGGGAGGTGCTCCAGCCCTTGGATCATCTTTGTAGATGTATGTCCTCAAAGTTTCAGACGTGTGTTTTTAAAAGTAATTGCACTGTCTGTTTGTTGTCGTCTTTTACATGTGCCTTAGTACATCTCCAAATGTTACGTTTTGCAGTATGTGAGTGGATTTCTGTAAGTCATGGATGTGAATCATAGAATGGTTTGAGTGGGAAGAGACCTTAAAGATCATCTAATTCCAACCCAATTGATGTGAAGCTAAGGTGGAAAACAAGCAAAGTGACATTGTGGAATTTGTGGGTTTGGGAAAATCAGCTTATTGCTGTCAGAGAGCAAGAGTGAGAATCAGAAAACTGCATCTTATTCCCAAAAGTTCCTTTGACTTGCTGCAGCATGTTGAATAAATCATTTTAATGCTTTTATTCTGTTCTCGCTCCCAGTTTTTGTCTGCCTGTTTACAATGCTACACAGGACTTTATTTGCTTTGTCTCTGCAGTGCTTTGCATGCTACAGCCTCAGCCGGTAGCTGGAATTCCCAGGTTTCACTGGAAATGCTGAATATTAATGGCAGTGAGGAAAATCTCTTGCTGTGCAAGCACACAGCACCAAGAAGCGCTGCTTAAATGTAATGACAATATTAACCGTTAGGTATCCCATCCCAAGCCCAATGTTCTTCAAGAAATGTATCCAATCAGGCAAACATTCAAACCAAACAGCATCCCTGCCATGGGTTTTGTGTAGGTGCTTTAACAAATGACTTAAGGGAAAATGATTTTCTTAGAAGCCAAAAGTCTGACTGTCAGTGCACTGAATAAGAGAGTGCCAAGCAACTCAAGCCATTTTCACTCTGATCCACAATACAGATCAAGATCTCATCAGACAGATGGGAGAAAGGGAGGATCTGACTGTCACAAGACCTTTCTCACTAGTAATGTTTATTCATCTCTAAAGGAGACCCATAGTACTAAAGTACGGGGTGGAAAAAAGGATACCTTTTCACTGGAAAAGAGATGGTCAGGACAGTTCTCATTCTCAGGGTGGGATCTGTTCTTGTATACATTTCTGTAAATAAAGGGGATGTTTCCATCTATAATTTATGTTTCAGTATAGCACATAAAGATTATTTGTGTCTACTTTATAAGTACTGCAAGAATAATGTGCTGGCTCTCACTGCAGCTATTGCATTATTGATATTTCTAGGGCAGATTGTCCCATCCAGCAGAATTTGCTTATAACATGCTCAACCTAACCCAATAACATCAAACAAAACCTCACAAATAAGCCACGACATCAAACAGAACCTCACAAATAACTAAAAAAGCAACAGCTTTAAAGTTTCAATCAATAGCAAAACTGGGTTGTTACCCAGTTCTTACATATATAGGCCTGGGGACATGGCTTTAATGTGAGTAAGTGCTGTAGATATGGGACGACTGTGCTTCAGAAAGGACAGGATGAGTGCACAGCATTGACTATACTTCCAAAATATATCACAGAATGGTTTGGGTCAGAAGGGACCTTGAAGCCAGTCCCACCTCCTGCCATGGGCAGGGACACCTGCCACTAGATCCGGTTTCTCCAAGCCCCATCCAACCTGGCCTTGAGCACCTCCAGGGATGGGGCAGCCACCACTGCTCTGGGCAGCCTGGGCCAGGGCCTCCCCACCTTCACAGTAATAAATTTCTTTCTAACATTTCATCTTAATCTGTCTTTTTGCCCTGATCCCAGACCCATGTGTTCCTGACACCAGTTCCTGAGCCCAGCTCCCTGTTGCCCCTGGGTCCAGCCCAGGACCTTTGCCCACGCCTGCTCTGCAGCCTTACAGTGATGTAGTCATCAGGGGGGCAGGTAATCTCGTATATTTGTATATATTTTGTTATTTTCTGACTAATACTATTTTCCTTATTATTATTCTTGCTTCACTAAAGCTGTTTTAGTTTTTAGGTCCCAACCCACAAGTCTTTTTCTCTCCCTGGGGAGAAGAGAACTGGGATCTCAACTGCTGGGCTGGGACTAAACCTTAACAACCTTAAAAATAACTTATTGGCCCATTTTTGCCACCTCTCTTGCCATTAGCACTGATATAGTGGGCTAGATTATTCCGATAATTTATTTCTGTTTCTTAAAATGTAAGATTAATTCAATAAGAACTGACAAGATCCCAAGATGGGAAACATTTTTGCTTTCACGGCCGGCACCACAATAGACAATAGCATCATACACTGTAGCATCTAAAATAGTGACATCGCTAAACAGGTACCAAATGACGTGAAACAAACCACACAAGCAGATGGTAAGACATTAGTGTGAAAAAGCTGCTTAAATGTTTTTTTTTTTAATCATGTAAAAAAAATCTTCCTTGCAATAGAGAAAAGATCTGATTGCCCAAGAAGAGTAATTTTAAAATGAAAAAAAATCCCTTTTTCTTTTCCTCACATTAAAGAGACAAAATTGTAAGGAATTTGTTATGAATTCTGAGCCAATTGTGAATGCCCCAGGGAACAGAACCCCAAAAGTGAAGCAGCAATGAGCCAAATTCACATTGTTGACATGCTGAGAAATAGAGAAGCACCACTTAGCTCTGTGCCAGGGTTCAAGCTGCAATACAGGAGCCTGGAAGGTTTCACACATATTTTAGCAGGAAAATGGAATGGTTAGCGTGTTTTGTCTTTCGCAGAAGCTCTGATGCGCAGCTCAATGCTGTGTTTCTGGGTAGTGGAGTGGCAGTCACTGCCTGCTCTTGTCGTGTTGTTTAAGATGCTGATCCAGCCTGGTGTCATGAGGGCAATTCAAAGAGGTTGAATTTCCAGGAAAGCACATTCAAACGTCAAGCGTCTCAGCTGCATGCAAAAGCAGGGTGAAGACAACAAGCACTCCAGGGAATTAGGAACTCTGCAGTGGAGGGGGAGGAGGTGACCAGTAAATGGCATTTTTCTTGTCACTTCTTTCCAAACATGGTGCTGAGGTCAACGTTTTGACCTCAGGTTGGGTCCTCTTTGACAGTGAAGCCAAGTCTGAATGACAATCAGAACCAAGAAACTTCCATAACAGGCAGTCTGGAAAAGACCGGGAAATAAAGACTTGAGATTTTTCCAGTAGCACTGCTCTTGTTCTCAGAGCTCATCACCTTGCTAAGAGTTACTAAATGTGACAAGAATAATCTATGGTCAGTTCCTCCAGTTCTCCATCAATGTAGGCAGCTCCTGTATTTTTAATCCTGTCTCTTGGCATGTATAGAATGGGAAGATCTATCTTTAAAAGGATGAACATTTAAACTGAATGCTGGATGTAGAAAACTGAATTATTCATATGCATGTTTCACATTCCTAAAATAAATTAACCCAATTAAAGTATTAAATAACCCAACAAACAACCAAATCGCAATTCATTCTTGAAGCAGTGGCTTTATGTTGGGCGAAAGTCACCAGGATATCCTTAATCCAGTGAAACTCTCAATCCTTGTTAGTGTCAGGGAGATTTGATAATGATTGCTTAGCGACATTTTCTGGCTTAGCTGTTTTAAACCTTTTCTGCCAATATTGGAGTCTGAAACAAATACGTTGAACCTTGCATTAAATGTGTTTTCTTTAGAATAATGCTTTCCCTGGTTGATTCCCCTGTGAGTATCTACTACATTGGTGATGTATGTGACACATTCCTACTTATTCTTAATAAATCCACAGCCAAGACTGGAGGCTATGAAAGAGGAACAGAATGTTATTGTTAATGAGCAGAATGTGTTTTGATATTGTGTGAGCTTGTTTTAGTCTTTGCATCTTCTAGACTAAAATCTACGAGGATTTGATATCAGCTAAAGACTTTAGGGCTAAAATGAGAATTACCCACTACCAAGCTGGGATAATCCTTGTGGAGGCTGTGGAAATACGTTGGAAGATCATAGGAAATGATCAGTAGGAAACAAGGAAGGAGTGGGGCTGCTGTGTGGCAGGGAAGGGGTGTATATGGTTCCTAATGATTCTTAACAGCTTGTCTCAGCACTCAGCTAGGTTAGTCATGTTGAGATGATGGCATTAAGTACATTGAGAAGAGTGGTGATGGAGATGAGGAAACCATCAGGAACTATCCTGGAAAAAAATGCCAAAGATTTACTGCAGTCAGATTAAAAGTTCTGCCCCCAAAACTAGAACCTGCAATGGTACGGAAGATCCTATCCCATCCTGGTTTTATAAATATATATGGATATGCTACTGGATTAAATAAAGTAGAATAACAAACAAAAAAATAAACTACAGAGAGATGAACAGCTTTTTGTTCAGCATCTCATCAACCAGCCCTCACTTGCAAGAGAGGCGATCCCTGTAACTTGCACTGCGGTGTTTCAATTTTCATCTTCCTGGAGCATGTCTTTTATTTCATTGGATTTCTGCTCCTGAATTATAATACTGTTAACTTTAAGTGGCTTGCTTATAGAGGGAATAATAGTAGAATGGTTTAGGTTGGAAAACACCTCAAAGCCCATCCAGTCCTACCCCCTGCCCTGGGCAGGGACACCTCCCACTGGTCCAGGTTGCTCAAAACTCCATCCAAACTGGCCTTGATGAAGCTGTGCTGTTTGGACTCTGACTTAAATTATAGTTCACTCTGGCATTTCAGGCAAGATAAATGAGTTGGGAAATAATTACTGTGATCCTAATGTGAATACACTTATTAAGGAATATATGCTTGCAGTAAAACATTATTCATTGTATTTTTTAATTACCTCCTATTGTGTTTTATGACTTCATGTAAAACTCTTTGCAGATAGGTACAGGCTATTCTCATGCAACAGTACAAGAGCTATTAAAAAGTTCTCTAATTTTATATAATAGGCATAATGTAAAAATTAATTTATACCCTTAATATATCCTTTTACCTCAGCTCTGAAATGAGGACATGCCAGGAAGGGGGAAAAAGTGTAGGTAAGAGAAGAAAGTTGTAAGACAGTAGCTTCTTTTTATTTAGTATCATTTTCAAGTTAATTGAACATCTGTTTGTAGGACCTCATTACACTACAGCATCTTCAGGTTACCTCCACCATTATGCTAGAAAACTTTGATGGGTCTGAAAGCAGCAACTCATTTAGAAGGGAATTTTCAAAAATCCAACTCTTCTGGAATCCTGGGAGAAAGCTGAAAGGTGTTGGCATTTCATGAGGCAACACCTTCACTTCAGGGCCCAGGGAACAAGTGTCCCTTTCCAGCATTCCAGAATGTATTTGGCTGGCAGTGACTATTAGCAGCAGGCTAATGATCACAAAGTGCAATTTCTTGTGATGACACTGAAATTTGAAGGCTGTTTTTTCCTCAGCACTTGGCTTACGGATTTCTCTCTACCAGGTAGCCTGCAAGAGGATCTCTTCCAATGAGTTTTCAAATAGACCCCGTAATCTTCATTACATCTTGTGGGGATCTGGCATTTTATAAACAGGAATGGCTCCAAGAATACTAAGACTGTTCTCCTATTATTGCCAAACTGACCTAGATTTTGTTAAAAGGGAAAGCTGATAAATTTGAACTTACTTGTGCATCTGGGTTGCTATCGTGGTCAAAATTGGTGAGGAGAAGTTAAACATAGTCCTGATTATGTGAATACACAAAGCATGGTTGATTAGAACCTTGGTGGGCTGTGGGATTTCCAAAGCAGCTTTCTGTGCTTATATAATATTAAAGTGGGGTTTGATTGATTACATTTCTTTTACTGTAAAGCAAAAAAATAAAAGCATACACAATATGAAAAGATGAGGCAGAATTTTGCACTTGTAGTGCAGTCTCTGCCCAACAACCACTCTATTAGCAGGTTGAGATAACAAGTATGTTGTGATTAATACCTACAAAAGAAGATTCTGGGGATTAGGTACTTCACAAATAATCCTTAATAGCTCTGTGCAGCAGGTTTCATGCTAGCATTGTTTTGATCCCCATCTCCCGGAGCCATAAATGAGCTTCAGGACATTGCCTTTGGTGGAATAACGCTAATTTATACCAGGTGAGAATATTTCCTTTGCATTTTGGAATAGTTGCTGCAAAGTTTCATTGCCCTAAACATGAAAAAACCAAGCAGCAGCTGAGGCTTATTTCTAGTGGTGTCACAGGTGAACTTCAGTAGCCAAACTGAATGAAAGGAATTGCGGATAAAATGAAATCCATGCCATCTGAAGGTAATTATTGAGTATTAATGGAGTCTTAGAAATGTAGTTGAATCAAAGCTCATAGGTTTTAAGAACTTCTTGAGAAACCTGAAGTATGCAAGATGCTGCTTCTCAGTTTTTGTTTTAAATCTCAATTCATTGTGCATAATTTAGTCCTATTCAACTCTATTTTGATAGAGATAAACACACATTCAAGACGTTTTCAAGGCTGGATGTTCATTGCCCAGTCCTTGTGTGGCTTACATTACATTATGTGGCTGTTTTATAATTATAAGGATTTCTCTACTCAGAATTCTTCCAAATCAGCTCTTTGGGCATAGTTCCAGCATAGGTTGTACTAAATAGGAAAAAGGTACTTTAAAGCTGAAGTAGAGCACCTAGCATGGTAATTATTCTTGACTTGCTATTTTGGTAAACTTCTAAATGCAGACAAATCCTAAGAGTTCAATTAAATACAACCACTGAATATGTTTATTGGAGTTGCTCCGGCATAGTAACCACTGAATACTTTTTTTGGAATCGCTCCATTAAAGTAATCATGGTTGTTACTTCTCAGCCCTGTACCTGTCTTGTTTTATTTTTTATCTGTCAGCCAAACTTCACTCTGAATTAGGCTGGCCCTTCAGCATAGAATACAAAGCTGCTGTAATGCCATCTAGAAGAAGGATGGGATTTGCTTTGTTTCAAAACAGGCACTTTTGTGCTTACAGGCAGCATGAGGAAATGAAACTGGGGACATATGTGAAGTCTGGGCAGCTGACGTGGGGCTCCACTTCAAGTCCTACAGTCACTGATCTTACTTTTTGTGTGTGGAGAGTAGTTTTTTAAATAGATATAAATCTTAGAATAGTTCCACCCCCAGCGATGGGCAGGGACACCTCCCACTGGATCAGGGGCTTCAAGGTCCATCCAACCTGGCCTTGAACACCTCCAGGGGTGGGGCAGCAACCACTGCTCTGGGCAACCTGGGTCAGGGCCTCCCCATCCTCAGTGTGAAGAAATTCCTTCTTTTGCCTAGTCTAAATCTGCTCCTCTCTAGTTTATAGCCACCAATCTGCACAGGTTCAGTAAAATTGCACTAGAAATTGCTATGAGTTTCAGAAGGGTTTTACAATATAGAGAAACACATTGCCATTACATTGTTGACTTGTATTCATTCATATTCAGTTGTGCAAGAATCCCTCTCACCAAGTGATGAAATGAGAAATATCTTGGTAGGTTTTCATTTTCAGTCATGACTGTGTCATTATCAATAGTGGATTAGGCAGTTTGGGGATAGTTTTCCATTAGAAAAGCAAGGAATATATTTTCAACTAAACAGACACTCCTACATTTTGGATCTCTTAATTTTATCAGATAAAACATAGCTTTAAACTAGCAATAAAATTATTTAATCTAGCAGAAACAGAGATCTTAGTTTGGTTTTTTTTTTAGTTTTTATTACATTTTAGATTAATGATATGAAGAAACTGAAAGAATTCCCTTAAACTTTTAGTTCCACTTTTAATTCTGCAGTATCTACCTTTCATACTAAAAAAACCTAACAAACTGTTCCAAAACTGTCACTCAGTCCTGTCAGTTCTTGAGTTGGCCATTTATTATGCCTACAGGCGGCATACAGGGAGGGAATTTTGAATCAGCTGTGATCATCCTGGCAGATATGACTTGGATTCAGACTGCAAGATGGTTCACTCTGTGACAGCGACAAGGGTAAATAATATGCAAGGCAGAACCATGTATTGTGGCATAGTTAGAAAGTCATGGGAAAATTTAGTGCACCCTCTATAAATCTGTGGATGGCTCTAAAGATGTAGGAATAACTGACACACCAAACTGATGAGCTTTAATTCAGAGGGGTTTTCAGGTCTGGGGTGGTGAGAACCTTGTGGATTTCAATCACAATGTTTTGCATGTGGGTTGAAGTAAGCAGCCCTAAGTGGGCAGCAGCATAGGATGGGAATAGCCTGGCTGAAGAAGACACGGGGTTTATGGTGGCCATCAAGCTACCCCAGTGTGTAAATATCACTCCAGAGAGCAGAGTTTGGTAAGTATTAAATGAATAAAAAAGGCAAAATGGGTTTGGGTTTGGAGTCCAGCAGAATAGCTTCCCTAATTTGTGCAATCAAACACGTTAGTGTGTAGCAGTGTCTAATGAAACCCTTAGCGTGATGGAATATTAACCTCACTCAGTATTTCCCATGTAGTTTCGTAATACAACTTCATGTNGTCAAACCAACGAACCAAATTATATTAGACATTCATGAGTATTTATGAGCAGTGGGGCATTCCTGCTTTTAGGAAGCTGTGGAAGTTATTGATTAATGTGCCTCGCAATAATATTCTTTTTTTACCAGCCAGTTCAGCCACAGGCTCAGTGCATGTAAAGAAAAGTTTATAAAAAAGCTATCCTTGTTCTGTTTGTTTCCCCTTCTCTACATGTTAGTGTTTTCCTAATGATTTTTAACAAATTCATAGAATCATAGAAAAGTTTGAGTTGGAAGGGACATTAAAGATCACCCAGTTCCAGTCCCACCCCCTGCCATAGGGAGCGACACCTCCCACTGGATCAGGGGCTCCAAGCCCCATTCAACCTGGCCTTGAACACCTCCAGGGATGGGGCACCCCCCACTGCTCTGGGCAACCAGGGTAAGGGCCTCCCCATTCACATAGTGAAGAAATTCTTCCTTATGTCTAGTTTCCTTTCAAATCAGTTCTTCCCAACTCTTGGATTAAGACCGGCAGACAGAAAACAACTGCAGTACATGTATTTCTGTAAGAGACCCATCTTCAGTCATTACCAACCCGATGGCCCTTCTCAGGCCACTGTTTTAAAGGAATTTTTCTTCTTTTTGTATCTACCTTGGGAAGCTCTGGGTTGGCATCACACAGCTGCATTCCCATATGATGGCGTTTTCATTGTATTTTTAAATAACACTGATATTCACTCAAGACCTACGTTATTATTTCTGCTCTTTTTTACTTCCCACTAGAGTCATAGAATGGTTTGAGTTGGAAGGGACCTT
>WAAB01009866.1:0-34869 GCA_013389865.1 Piaya cayana | reverse complement strand
CGGGGGCAGGGACACCTCCCACTAGACCAGGCTGCTCAAGGCAGCACCATAGGTCTTGGGTGCTTTGTCGTGTATATTTGTGTTTCCTTCCCGTAGCTGCTGGATAGCAAGTGATATCACAGATGAGTCGCTGCTTTCCTCTGCTGGTGCTCCCTGCATCGCTGCTGACCCCAGAGCATTGGTAGCTCCTTCCCAGATGAAAGTGCAATGCTTATAGTATGCATTTGGAAGCATGGTGAAACTGAGCGTAGGCAGTGCCCTTTGAGGCTGCACTCAGGCTTTCTTCACAACTTACAAGTCCTCTTCCAGGCTGGTAGCAGAGGGAGGTTTCTGAGGATTTTTTTTCCCTCTTTGTTCTTTAGGCCTGGCTATATCTGCCAGAGCTTCATCTTTGGAACTGATACAATTTTAGAGATGTGGNATGTAAAGAAAAGTTTATAAAAAATCTATCCTTGTTCTGTTTGTTTCCCCTTGTCTACATGTTAGTGTTTTCCTAATGATTTTTAACAAATTCATAGAATCATAGAAAAGTTTGAGTTGGAAGGGACATTAAAGATCACCCAGTTCCAGTCCCAGGAATTTTTCTCCTTTTTGTATCTACCTTGGGAAGCTCTGGGTTGGCATCACACAGCTGCATTCCCATATGATGGAGTTTTCATTGTATTTTTAAATAATACTGATATTCGCTCAAGACCTACGTTATTATTTCTGCTCTTTTTTACTTCCCACTAGAGTCATAGAATGGTTTGAGTTGGAAGGGACCTTAAAGACCATTTAATCCCCACCTCACCCCCCCAACCCNGCTATATCTGCCAGAGCTTCATCTTTGGAACTGATACAATTTTAGAGATGTGGAAAGGCCTTAGACATGTGACAGGTAGAGAGAGTTGGAGTTGTTCAGTCTGGAGAAGAGAAGATTCCAGGGAGACCTCAGAGCAGCTTCCAGTACTGAAAGGGGCTCCAGGAAAGCTGGGGAGGAGCTCTTGATCAGGGAGTGTAGGGACAGGACAAGTGGGAATGGTTTTCAGCTGAAAGAGGGGAGATTGAGATGGGATCTTAGGAAAAAAGTTTTCTTGTGAGGGTGGGGAGGCCCTGGCCCAGGTTTCCCAGAGCAGTGGTGGCTGTTACCCATCCCTGGAGGTGTTCCGGGCCAGGTTGGATGGGGCTTGGAGCTCTGGATCCAGTGGGAGATGGCCCTGCCCGTGGAACTGATTGGGCTTTGAGGGCCCTTCCCACCCAAGCCATTCTATGATTTTAAGAAAATATTTCCTTAGTGGAGGAAGCAGAACAGATTTGCTGATGGGAGAGAGGTTCCACTTTGTTTTAATTACGTGAGAGATCAATAATGAGACAATTTTTATGGTTTAATCACTGTAACTGCTTTAGCTTCCCGGAGCATTTACACAAGGAGAGAAGTTCATTATGTGGGTTTTGGTACTTATGGGCAATGAGTGCTTCATTTTTTAACAGAACTTGTCTGTGAGCTTTGTGTACTGTACTACAATTACAACTCTACACATGCAGAGGTTTAAATCAGAGCTGAGTGATCATGTTTAATTTAAATACCTCAATGGTTGTATTTTGGATACAACCAGGGTACATTAGCTAATCCAGGCTTTTTTCATAGAGAGAAAGAGCTATGTCAGAATTTCTGAGACTTTCCCCCCAAAAGCTTATAAAGCATCGATTAATTCTGGCAGCTAAGATTTCCACTGAAGTCAGTGATAATATTACTTGCTTGATGGGTTATTTTTGCATCAAAAGAGTTGATGGGTCAAGGGTTTAATCTTACAGGAACATTTTTATTGCACCAGAAGCAAAATATTTTGGGTTTTACCATTCCTACTTCCCATGCTTCTGATTCTGGGGGACACAACAGCAATGTGCCTTTCACTTTTGCAGCTGGCACAATGTATTCAAAGATCCCAAATCACTTCCCAGGCTATATGGGAATTAATTCCATCCAGAGAAAAGTAGGACACTACTTACACCACTGGGGAGAATGAAATGATTGCATGTAGTGAAATCATAGTAAATGAGGGCAACTTTTTGCATTATTTTTTAATTTCATTTAACAGAATTTGCTATTTAATTTACTTACTTTTTGTTTTGCCAAATCAATATTTTTGAGGAGGAAAAAAAGTTGCAATATTGTGAAAATGCCTTAGTTTGAAGTCTCTTGCCTATGATGATCCTTTTGCTATAATGACTCAATGAATGGAAAACTGGAATGGAGCTTGTGAAATTGTTGATGTGTAAAAACACATTTAACATTTGATGCCATATTGAGTTTTCAAATCATCTTTAGATTCAACAGTGCCTCTTCCGGTATCAGGACAGAGCTGCTGTTGGAAGAGGTAATCGTTGGGTTGCTGTCGTTACATGGCACATACATATTTATGGCACCTCATTAAGCTGAGCTATGATATAATGTTTCAATACTCCCTGTATTTTATGGCTGATCTTTAAATTCCTGACCAAACAAGATTTTTAATAGAGTTCTGACATGGGGTTTTTTTTGATAATCACTACCAAACAGCAGCAGGAATGAGTCCTCTCTACATAATGATTAGAACTATCAAACCCTAACTAGTGTCTCTCTTCTGACTGGACTGTACTGAAAGATCATGGGTTTCAATCATTTGGAAATGAGGCACAACTGAAGTATAGACAGAGAAATAGGTAAAAAATCAGTGCTAAATACATAGAAGAAGGAAAGTATGAAAACCAATTTTCTTTTATAAGCTCTAAGCCATATCTTTGGCTCCAGACCTCCCAAATAACAAGGTAATAAATCCTTATGAAACTGAACTTGCTGCATCTGTGCTGTCGTTCAGTGAGGCTCATTGCCTGTACTCTCAGGCAACTGCTGCTTCTAGCTTCTTTTTCATGAAGACACCTTAAAAATATCCATTTAAAGAGGGAAAAGTTTAACTTTTCAAGTTTCTAAGTTTCCTGTGACTTTATGCTTGTCCCTAAACATAATAGGGGGAAATAACTGCAGTTGTTTTCTGTTATCTATCAGCAAATATTGCCTATACTAATGAGGTTAATTAGGCATTCAGAAGTTAAACAGATTAATTAGATGCTATTTTCTTTTAATTTTCCAAATGCTAATGACTATTTTATATTATACATGAATATATCTATATATATATTACAATTTTATGCATGCTCTCTTCTTGATGCTGCTGTTTAAAATATTAGAAACAGCTTACACATTCCAAGAATATTTCACAAAATCATGGAATGGTTTGGGTTGGAGGGGATCTTAAAGCCCATCCAGTCCCACCCCCTGCCATGGGCAGGGACATTACCTTCCGGATCAGGGTCTCCAAGCTCCATCCAGTCTGGCTTTGAACACCTCCAGGGATGGGGCAGCCACCACTGCTCTGGGCAGCCTGGGCCAGGGCCTCCCCACCCTCACAGCAAAACATTTCTTCCTAAGATCCCATCTCAATCTCCCCTCTTTAAGTTTAAAATCCTTTTCATTAATTCCATTTCCTATCATGTTTTGAATACCTTTGAACTAATTCTTTTGCATACAGTCTTTTTCTCCTCCTCCACTTTCTGAGCCATATTCAGACAAACATTTTTCCAGACCCTAAGAAGAATTTTGTGGCTCCATCCATTGCTTTGCTTCAGAACATTCAGTTTTACTTTGAGAGTTGTTTGTATTTACACAGTTCTGCTTCCCTGACCCCAGAGGCCAAAAACTCCTGACTTGTATTCTCCAACAAGATTTGTTAGGTCTTTGTTTTGAAGATGTCTCTCCTCTTCAAAACACTACCTCTGACTTCATGTTGCACCCAAGCACAGCAAAGATTAAAGAATTTATTACTAGGTAAAGTACAGTCAAAAGTGTTCGCCTCCCACTAAAAGAACTGCATAAATCTCACAGAATGTGATTCACCTCAGGAATATTTGGAGGTGATCTGAGAAATGTGGGAAAAGAGGGGCTATGAGGAGGACTTTCAAGGCTACTGTTCCATTTTCTCACAAATTACAGAGCTGTGGGTGCTTTTACATCGAGGGAATTCTAGCGCCTTAATCTACCATTTACTCAGTCTTACCAAGTCAACCCACTCCACATGACACTCATTACTTGAGTCCTTCTGTGCCTTTTTTATCATATTACAGCACATTTACAAAATTGCTTAATCACTTGTTTGATAAAGGCATGAAATATTAAAGAGAATGCCGGCTGTTCTCAAAATGTCAGCACGTTCTTCCCTCCTGTTCCCCAAAGCAAGGAATGCTGATGGATGTGCTTCATTATTCAGTGTAGCAGTATGACAACACCTCCAGCACCTAATCCAGGCACTTGCCCCAACCACATTTTACGGTCCTTTGCTCCAAAAGTAACAAATCCACATTGACATTCCTCTTGCCCACTCAAACATGGGAGAAGTCCTCTACCCTTAGTGCTTATGGAGGGGAGATTGAGAGGACACCTTGGGAAGAAATGTTTTCTTGTGAGGGTGGGAGGCCCTGACCCAGGTTGCCCAGAGCAGTGGTGGCTGCCCCATCCCTGGAGGTGTCCAAGGCCAGGTTGGATGGGGCTTGGAGCAACATGATCCAGTGGGAGGATTCTGAAATGTGGGTGAGTTGAAAATCATAGAATAGTTTGGGTTAGAAGGGACCTCAAAGCCCACCCAGTTTCACCCTCTGTAATGGGCAGGGACACCTCCCACTGGATCATGTTACTCCAAGCCCCATCCAACCTGGCCTTGAACACCTCCAGGGATGGGGCAGCCATCACTGCTCTGGGCAACCTGGACCAGTGTCTCCTGACTCTCATAGTGAAGAAAATCATCCTTATGTCTAGCCTAAATCTGCCCCTCTCCAGTTTATACCCATTCCCCCAATCCTATCACTACAAGCCTTTGTAAAAAGTCACCCCATTTTGGTTTCCATTACAACTTTTTCAATATTTAATCAATAATTAATTGACTCTATTACCAAGTTTTCCAAATTTAGCATTGTTCTGTTGTTTGTTTGGTTTTTTTTTTTAACTAAAAAACCCATGTGATTGTTGGTGCATGAAATATTTCTGCTTAAAATTGGTTTAATTAACTTTTCAGTGTTTAGGAAATTTTTGCTTTTGACATAAAATGGCTCCGTTTTGCCACTAAGAAATCCCAGATTTTCTTCTCCTTCAACTGCAAGTGCATGCCAACATTTTCAATTGTATTTTTTAATGATTATGATAAAACATCTCTAATTTTTACGCTGGTCAAGTTGCCAAGGTAAATTTTGAGATGTTAATAGTTATTTCTACCTAAATTAAATCTTTTTTTGAAAGTTTTTGGAGTTTAATTGAACTCTACCTGAATTCAGAACAGGCTCCAACAGATTCATCATAAAATGCCTCAGGGCAGAGCTTTCAGCCAGTCTGCAGTGAGAGGGGTTTGTAGAAGTCGCTGGTATTCATTGCACATAGCCAATTAAAATAATGCTCTCAAATGTCAGGGTCACTGAGAAGCTGTAGGGTTTTGGACATTTCTAACTCAAATTGTTTGCTTAGGTTCTGGAAGAAATACAACTTTTATCCTGGTAATAGAATTTCCCTAAAGCTGGAAAGCTCTTCTCGATCAGTTGAACCGATGCTCCAGCAGAATTAATTTTGTTTAGTTTAGACAAAATTAATAAGCAAGAAGAAAGCAAGAGAGTGATGGGTCTTGTGATTTTCCTGGCTGTGAAAACAGCAACACACTAACACCAGGAAAATAGACAATGAAACATTGGGCTGTGCAAGAGAAAAACATTAATTCAGCTGACTAATTCACAGCAAAAGAAAATAAAATCATGTTCTTTTATGTTTCCTAACATTTCTAATTGGTTTGGTGTTTTGTTCTGTGTGATTGTAATTAATTCATTTGGCATGAAAAGCAAGATCTTATCATATTTTCACATTGTTATGCTCTTGGCATTCAATTCTAATATTTTCACTTCAGGGTAGGTTTGGCCAAGAAAAGGAGAATAAAGAGAGTCTCCAGGAAAGAAAGAGATGAGGTAGAACTGCAGGCAAGAGAGCACGAGGGACTGAGCAGAGTATTGGCATTATTTCTCTTTCTGTTGCTTCCATCCTAGTATTTTGCTTTTCATCCTCAATTGTGCTTTGCTTTTACTTAATTGCTTTCCATGATGAATATAAATACAATCCCCTCTTAATAAAGCCTTGCTGCTCCAAAGCCAGCAGTGTCTATAAATGGGTGTAAATTCTGCATTGCTATGGAAAAATGAAAAAGATGACATGACCCAGGAGAGACACAAAGCACTCTCAGGTGAAACTATACTCAGAATTTTCAGAGTGAGGAAGACATAGAAATTAATCTCTAGTTACAGAACTGGAATATTTTGCATTTTTTGGGTGCTCATATTCCCCACTGGCTGTTGAAATCATCATGGAATCATGGAATGGCTCTGACCTGACCTTAATTTCTCTGACTTCCCTTGACCTTCTCTGATCTTCCTTGTCCTTCCTTGACCTTCTCCAGCCTTCTCCAACCTTTCTTGACCTTCTTCAACCTTCTCCAATCTTGCTTGACCTTCTCCAACCTTCCCCAACTTTCCTTGACCTTCTTAGACTTTCTATGACCTTACTTGAACTTTCTTGACCTTGTGAGGAGAGAGGTGTGTGGCAGCCATGAGAGGATGCGGCATTGTGAGTGGGGTTGCGAGATGGGTTGAGTGAGCAGTGCAGAAAGTGCCCAAGTCAGTCAGTTTCCCTGGGAGAAGGGTGATGTCGCTGGAAGTCCATTTGGCCAGGGATGGCCATGCCTTGGGAGGGCATTGAAACTCTGCAGCCCAGGCTGTCATGCAGCAAGGAGGGCTGGTGCAGATGGGAGCTGAGACGCTGCAAAGGTCCAGCTGCCAAATAGTGGAGGAGCATCAGCAGAATCATTACCATGCCCTCCAGAGAGGGATTGATCCAGTCTGCATCCCCCATGGAGTCAGGGATATCCTGGCTGGCACAGGGACTACTCAGCCCCTCAGCCTGACCTTCCTTGAAATCCTCTGACTTTCTCTGACTTTCCTTGACCTTCTCTGACCTTTCTGCAGTGTTTCTGGCATTTCTGTTCCCCAAATCTCTTTGTGCTATTGCCTTGGTCTTCTATTGAGCATTTATATATTAAAAAGTGGTATAAAAATGGTCAAAGGAATATGAAGCCCCGATTCTCTGAACACTGCAAAAAGAAGGAATGCTGAGGGAATGGCAGGAAGATGTGCCAGGGGAGGTTTAGGTTGGATATTAGGAGGAGGTTCTTCCCTCAGAGAGTGGTGGAGCACTGGAACAGCTCCCCAGGGGAGCAGTCATGGCACCAAGCCTGACAATGTTCCAGCAGCATCTGACCAACACCCTCAGGTCCACGGTGTGATTGTTGGTGTTGTCTATGCAGGGACAGGAGGTGGACTTGATGATCCTTGTGGGTCCCTTCCAGCTCAGCACAGTCTATGATTATGAATACGTCTGACATAAACCTGCATCAAGCTGGATGGGTCAGACAGCAATGACTGATTACATCAATTATGACTCAGTAAGTGCTAAGAAGCATGAATTCCAGGGTCCAAGCTGAGGAACAAAGTCTGGCCACCTCAGCCACAAGTAGATCAAGTCTTTATCTTTAATTTCATTTTGCCTTCAGCAGTGTTCATGAAAACTATTGCTCAGTCAGAATGTTTGTTTCCTCCTCTACCATTTGCTGCATGTCAACAGACCACTACTGATGTAGCCCCATCAGCTGTGGGATTCAGAGCCTGCTTCTGCAGTTCTGGACTGGCCAGTTCAACATTCAATAAGGTAAAAGATTGATGTGAGGACAAAGAAAATTGCTCCTTCTGCCACAATGTGGTTGAATACACCCAGTCTCACATCACAACATTTAAAGAGGAATGAAGTCCCTGGTGTTTTTTCCTAACCTGTGGTTCAGGAATTGCTTCTGCAGCAGCTTACAGCTGCATCTTAGAAACTGGTCTCATTCTCATCTCGCAGAAGCATCCTGTTGCTCCTCCTCTGTTTCACTGACATAATCAGTGGCTGAGGAAGCCAACAAAAGAACAACGAAACACGAGTCCTGCTGGGAATCCCTGACGCATTGGTCTGGGAGCTCTCGGAAGCCACTGCAGTGAGCACAGTCACCAGCATGCAGTGCTTTCCCTGTGCTGGGAATGCAGATCCCCGTGCGCTCGAGTGTGCCGGCACAGAGTCTGATTCCTAAGGCTGTGCGTGCTTGAAGTGAAATGCAGTCTGGAGCTGTGTTAATAACCTTTCCCATCCCATTCTGCTGGTCCCAGCGCTGCTTCCAGTGGAACAGGGTTAGAACAAAACCTTGCTCTCAGTAGCTTCAATGTTCTGGTTTCTTTATTATCCAAAATCCAGAAGAAACAGTGGCTTCAGAACATCCAAGTGAAACCTGAACAAATGGGCCTTTATTGTTAGTAGGTACTAAACCACTCTCAGACTTTGCAGTGTTTTTTCTGCAACTTCTGTCCAATCTATTTGTGCTGTTCGTGCTTGCTCTTCCATTTACCTCTTCTATTTAATTGCCCTGCTTCATTTGGGTCAAGAGTCATTTGAAACAACCGTGGCAACCATTGGCAAGTTTCTACTACATTTACAAGCCAAAAAAATAAAAAGAAAAAAGTAATTACAGAATCATTTCATTGAAGTCAATAAGAGCATTCTTGGCACAAAGTGTTACTTGGGATTTAAGATAGCAGATGTCTGCTTTAAGTCACAGTCTCCTACTGCACAGGAATACTAAATTTTGTGAACGTTAAAGACTCGAGTTTATCACAGGTTTATTAGAGAAGTAATAATACTTTTACAACCACAACCCCACAACAATATACACAGAATATTGAGTGAAGCTCCAGCACTGCAAAATGTCAGTTAGCTCGTAAATAATATATATGAATGTCATATATACATTAATTTAATTGTTTAAACTTACCATGTTTCATCATGAGGCAACAGAAACAGTTGTAGAATCACAGAATGGTTTGGTTTGAAGGGACCTCAAAGCCCATCCAGTCCCACCCCCAGCCATGGGCAGGGACACCTCCCACTGGATTAGGGGCTTCAAGCTCCATCTAGCCTGGCCTTGAACACCTGAAGGGATGGGGCAGCCCCCACTGCTCTGGGAAACCAGGGCCAGGGCCTCCCCACCCTTGTCATGAAGAAATTCCTCCTAATGTCTAATCTAAATTTTCCCCCTTGCAATTTAAAGCCCATAGTGTGTGGGCTGAAAATATGGCCCTGTCCATCACAGCCAAGCACGATTATATATGGTATATTTTGAACCACCTAAGATGGATTCAGTCTATAAATTCCAATGAAAGGATCCACGGGGAGTCTGCAGGGCAGGGTGGGATGCCAAGGTGCGGTGGGTGCCGGCCAGGTTTGCCCCTGCCCCACCATGGGCAGCCACACAACCAGTGCAGTGTAGTTCTGCACCACACGATGGCTCCAAGCACGTGTAGTCAAGCCTAATAAATTTTCAGACTATATACTTGATATAATTTCATTAAATGGCAACTACTGAAATGTGCTGATACGTTAACATTTAAGAAAACTATTTAATTAGGCACAATGATGAGCTAATTGTAGGCACCTGGATAATAATGAAACAGAAATGATAATTTGCTTACGTAAATGTTTAAATATGATACCCGGGGTGATTTGGATGTGCATGGTTATATGGTGCTGGTGGAGGTTTCTAATTCCTTTGGGCTTTGTTCTATAAAGCTTCTGTGTTCAGTTTCGGCCTCCCCCTACAAGAAAGACATTGAGGTCCTGGAGTGAGTCCAGAGAAGAGCAATGAAGCTGGTGAAGGGGCTGGAGAACAAGTCTTTTGAGAAACAGCTGAGAGATCTGGGGTTGTTTAGCCTGGAGAAGAGGAGGCTGAGGGGAGACCTCACTGTTCTCTACAACTGCCTGAAAGGAGGTTGTAGAGTGGTGATAGGTGATAGGATGAACGGGAATGGCCTTAGCCTGTGCCAGGGTAGGTTCAGGTTGGACATAGGACAAACTTGTTCATGGAAAGGGTTCTCAGGCACTGGCAGAGGTTGTTCAGGGAGGTGCTGGAGTCACCATCCCTAGAAGTGTTTAAAAGACGGGTGGATGAAGTGCTTAGGGACATGATTTAGCAGTGGACAAGTACGGTTGGAGTTGATGATCTCAAATGTCTTTTCCAACCTAGGGATTCTATGATTCTTAATTTCTGAAAGGCTCTTGAAATTACGCTTCCTGCCAGCTTCAACTGGAACGGGGTTGTCATGAAGAAATACAAACCAAAGGTACCTGCTCTCTGAGACTCCTCTTTATATAGAGGGGAATAATAACCAGTGATTTCATGGCTTCAATCAGTAAAAAGCTGCAGTGAAGTTAAAAGGGTAAGAGAGAGGGTGTTTGAGCCACAGAGAGGATGCTTTTTTTCAGCTGTTCTAGGCAAAGTTTCTCTGTACAGTATCTTAAAATGCTAGGTTTGCCTTTCTTTTCTGAGGAATCTTTTAGATCTTAAGGAATCTTCAGTTTGCTAGTAATAACAGTTGTTACTGGTAATAACTGTAATTTGGGAATAACACCAAATAACGGTCATTTTTCACCATGAAGTAACATGGTTCTGCAGTATTTCTTATGATCTGACCTAGTACAAACTGTCACGTGTTTTTTCTCTGAACAACCAGTGACAGCATTCTGTAGAAGTGCTTTATACCATTAAATTAAGAACAAAAAATAATAGAGGTTAGCTGTTTCTGGAATGAGCTCTAGTAATTAAGAAATGACTTATGCAGGTTTAAGAGTTTCCTATGAGGTGCTCATATGTACAGATGGAGATTTTGTCAGAAATAAATTATGTGCTTATATGTGCTCCAAATATCTTATTCTCTCTATTCTCATTGTTTTGGTTTAGGTCAAATAACCTAAAATATCTTGCAAGTGCTGACCCTTATGTATGCTACCCTTACAATGACAAATTGGACTTTGAGCAAGTGCCTGGACCCACCAAATGTTTCTTTTGAGAGAGAAAAAAAAGAAGAAAATGACACAACTTAAAGTAGAAGGTATATTTTTATATTTTTTCAATGACCACGTGCCCTTTGGGGATCTAAAAGGTTCCTTCATTTTACATTTACTTTATCTTCTGATATAACTGAATTTGTGTGATTTTGTAGACTGAAGTATTTGTAGTTATAGTTGTAGATCAGCCAGTAACACTGAGCATGGAATAACAAAGGAAAACTTACTCGGTCCAAGAAAGTTTAAAAGCAGAGTGAAAGTAATCACTGCTTTAAATTATTCCAGAATGAATAAATATAAAGTCTTACCAGTGAATATTCCTTGTTTTCTATTAATGATAATAATGAGGTATTTGTTGAGATTTAGTTTGAAGTAGAAGGCTCTCTTTTGCAGCCACACAGAAGAAAGGGAACAGCACTGACAGCACACGCACTGCCTGTGGTAGAAATAGGATAAATAGGAAACCAGGTTGTTCACAGAGTTGTTGTGGTTTGCTCTGAGAATCCGCTGCAGCACAGTGACTCTGCACCACTCCTACTGTAAGGTTGTAGCTTGATGCCCCAGCATAGCCTAAAATCTGCTCCTTGCCAGTTGCCCAATAACTTAATTTGGTTTAAAAGTCAAAGCAAGTTTTGTTCAGCAGCCCTGCAAGTTGCGTCTAGTCTTGAAAAAAAATCAGTCTGAAAACTCTCTGCTTCATAAATCACCATCAGTGGACACGAATTGGAGCACCGCAAGCATACAGCTGCAGCAGGACAAATTCAGGTTAATTCTGATTTATAACTAGTGGTGCTCTGATTACTAGCTCTGCTGGTCACAGTTGAGTAATACTGAACACTAGTACTATACAGTGAGGAAAATCCCCTTTTCTGTAGGATAGTAGCAAAGGTGCTGCGGCAAAATCAAAGGGGCTGAAGGATCCACAGGCTAAGGGAACACAGTTGAAGAGATGGATACAATTCCAGGACAAGAATGACAAGGAGAAAAGATGTATGAGTGCTTAGAGTTTCCTCTTTAAACACTGTATATGTGGTGTCTTCATGCTCAAGCAGAGCAGACTTCTCTTACCCAATCTTGTCACCTCTCCTCCTCCACCAGTAACTGCAGCACAGCATTATTCAATAGTCCCTGCAGCTCCTCCTTTCCTGCCCAGCTGGTTTCACACAAATTCTGAGGTTGTTTCTGCAAGGAAAGACTATTCATGACACCAAAGATTCTTCCTGTGCTCACCTAGTAACAACACACACACACACATTTGGTCCTTGGGGGCATGAATGAGAGGAAGAAGTAATATTTGATAACATTGACAAAGGAAGTGTCCTCAAAGGAAGGGGTCAGGTCCTTCACCACCAGCTAAATATGGAGATTTCACCCCTTAGCTTTGTTTCCTGACCCAGAATCATATTTTCAAAATCCAGAATATAAACATTTGACTGAGCTCTGTCTTGAAAATTAGTGAAATAAGTCATGTGAGGGAGAAAGATCTCATTTCTGAGTCCAGTTCTGGAATCCTCAGCATAAGAAGGACATGGAACTGTTGGAGCAGGTCCAGAGGACAGCTGCAAGGATGATCCAAGGGTTGGAGCACCTCCCAGAGGAGGACAGGCTGAGAGAGTTGGGGTTCTTCAGCCTGGAGAAAAGAAGGCTCTGAGAAGAACTTATAGCAACCTTCCAGTACCTGAAGGGGCTACAAGAAAGCTGAGGAGGGGACTGTTCGCAAAGGCTTGTGGTGATAAGACAAGGGAAAACAGGTATAAACCAGAGAGGGGCAGATTTAGACTAGACATAAGGAGGAATTTCTTCATGATGAGAGTAGTGAGGCACTGGAACAGGTTGCCCAGGGAAGATGTGGCTGCCCCATCCCTGGAGGTGTTCAAGGCCAGGTTGGATGGGGCTTGGGCAGTCTGATCCGTGGGAGGTGTCCCTGCCCATGCCAAGGGGTGGAACTGGATGGGCTTTAAGTTTCCTTCCAACACAAACCATTATATGATTCTATGATTTAACACTAGTATTTGAAGTCCTCTCTGCAGTGCTAGTCACACACCAGTGTTCTCTGGCCTCCAGTTGCCGTCACAACAAATCTAGCACTGGTGTAGTCACCTGCAGAGGACTGTACCAAAGCTGATGCCTCTGATCTTCCACAAACATGGCCAATGTAAGTTTTACCACACGGTAGTTAATTCAGAGTTCAAAGCTTCCATTCAATGCATAGAGGTTTTATTAAGCAGATAGGTTTAATAAAGCCTCTCTGGCTTTAATTTGCTAGCAATAATCATGTTGTTAAGTGAATTGGATCCCTACTGCAGTCCTGATGGCTGCTTTGTAGCTATGTACAGGATTAATAGCTATGAACACTTTCCTGAAGGACATCCCTTCAAAGGGCCACAAGAAGGCAGATAATTAAATATATTTAAATGTGAATTAGTTTGCTGCATTTGGTGGCTTAAGGCTGAACCTCTCTTATAATAAAGATGTTCAGGATTCAATCCCTCCTTGCAGAGAAGACATTAAATGAACTCTGTGCAAAACTAGGCTAAGGCAATACAAGGATTAGCGTGGCTCAGAGCTCGGAAGGAATGGAAGATGGGTTGGAGGAATCAGAAGAGTAAATCAAGGCCATGCTTGTTTTGATGCTGTTTTCCCATCCCGGCAATTCGCAGTCCCACATAACTACCTCCTCCACTGGTTTATGGAGCTGAACCCCACCCTGGGAAGAACAGATGCTGAACTAAACACAGGTTTAAGCTATGGTGTCACGTGCTGGACAATGTCTGACCAAGTGAAGAAGGAGCGACATGCTGGGTTATTTGCATTAACAATAAGAAGTAGGGTTTAAAATGGCAAGAATGCCTAACTGAGTGGAAAGTCTATTATAAATATAGACAGTATTCAAATATTGTTATCCTTCACGCAAAGATGAAGAAATGTACCCAGCTCAGTGTCAGCAGGGGTGTCTGGCACATAGATGCCCTTTGCACGACTGACCAGCAGTTTCAGCCTTCATGAACAGCCACCATCATCCTAGAATCACTCAATGGTTCAGACTGGAAGGGACCTCAAAGCCCATCCAGCTCCCCTCTTTCAGCCTAAAACCATTCCTCTCATCCTATCCCTGCACTCTCTTATCAAAAGCCCCTCCCCAGCTTTCCTGAAGCCCCTTTCAGCACTGGAAGCTGCTCTAAGGCCTCCCCAGAGCCTTCTCTTCTCTAGGCTGAACAACCCCAACTCTCTCAACCTGTCAATTGGTCCCTAGGGATGCTGCCTCTCCTGACTTTGATTTTTTTTTGCTCGATCTTTTCAGAAACGCAGTGTTCCAATACCAATCAGAGCCCAGAAACGTCAGCTCAGCTCCTCATCCCAGCTGCCTCATCCCCAGGAGGTCTGAAATCTTGCTGGGACGCAACGCTAGCTCTTAGTACAGATGGGCAGCAGGTTCTTTGCCCCCCAGCCAAGGATGGGGGCAGTGGCATGCAGGGAGGCAGGAAAGCCCTTTTGCACCAAAGGGGGCCAGTGACCCCTCCCCAGAGTTAGGGGCGCAGGGGAAAGAGTAGGGCTTGTTGTCTGGAGTGGGTGGGGGAAGGGAAAGGGAAGGGGAAAGGGGAGGGAAGTGGAAAGGGAATGTTAGGGGAAAGGGGAAGGGTAAAGGGAAAGGAGAGGAGTCAAAGGGAAACGAGAGGGGTAAAAGGGAAAGGAGAGGGGTCAAAGGGAAAGGAGAGAGGTAAGAGGGAAATGAAAGGGGTAAAAGGGAAGGGAGAGGGGTAAAAGGGAAGGGAGGGAGGTAAAAGGGAGAAAAGGGGAAAGGGAAGGAGGGATGAAGGAGGATGAAAAAGGAGGAAGAGGGAGGGAAGGAGGATGAAGGGAGCGAAAAGGGAAGAAGGGCAAGGGAAAGGGGGGAGAAAAGAAGAAAGGGTAAGGAGTAAGAGGGAGAAAAGGGGAGGAGGAAGGAGGGATGAAGGAGAAGGGAGAGGGAAGGGGGATGAAAGGAGAGAAAGGGGTGAGGGAAGAGGGAAGAAAGGGATGGGGAAGAGGGGAAAGGGAATAAGGGCGAAGGAAAGGGAGGGAAGAGAAGAAGGGGGAGAAAGGGAGAAAAGGGGAGGAGGAGGAGGGAGGGATGAAGGGAGCGAAAGCGGGGAGGGAGGGGAGAGAAGAAGGGGAGGGGAATCCCCGTCCCGGGGCCGGGCAGGGTCCGGGCGCAGCGCCATGAGCGGCGCGCACCATGCGGGAACTGGCGCTGGAGATCGGCGTCCGGGCCGCGCTCTTCGGCGTCTTCGTGTGAGTGGAACCCGCACCGGGAACCCGCAGCGGGGTCGGGGGGAGCCCCGGCAGCGGGGACCCCGGCTAGGGGAGGGCGGGAGAGTTGCTGGGCTCCGGCTGGGAGGAGCCCTGGGCGGAGGGAGCCCCGGGCTGGGAGCGCGGAGATGCTGGGCTGGTGCGGGACCCCCGACCCCCACGGCGGCAGCCCCGGGCGAGGACAGCCGGGGGAGCCCTGGGGAGCTGGGACCCCCGGGCGAGGGAAGCCGAGATTCCCGGCTCCCGTGGGGGGTGGGGTGGGTTGTGGGAGCCGAGACCCCGAGGCGAGGGGAGTCGAGATGCTCGGCTGCTGTGGGAGGAGCCCACGGCAAATAAGAGCTGAGACCCTGGGGAGCTGAGACCCCCGGGCTGGGGGAGTCGAGGTGCTCGGCTTCTGCAGGAGGAGCCCATGGTGTATAAGAGCTGAGACCCCGGGGCAGGGGGAGCCGGGACCCCTGGGAAAGCCCCGGGCTAGCAGAGTCGAGGTGCTCGGCTGCTGCAGGAGGAGCCTGGGGCAGAGAGATCTGGGACCCCCGGGCGAGGAAGGTCGAGATGCTGAGCTCCTGCAAGGGGAGCCTCGGGCAAGGAAAGCTGAGACCCTGGGGCAGGGGTACCCAGCGGGGGATGTTCCCTGGGCCGAGCGCTCCCTGCCCTGGGTTTTGGTTTTGACTGAAGACCTGCGGGAAAATCTCGTCGGAGAAGCGACAGTTTGTGAGAGAAGCGTGCAAAAAGCAACCAGACGAAAAATAAATAAATAAAACCAACAAACCAAGCGACCCGCAAAGGGTCGCTGGGTTGGTGTGGCCGGTGATAGTTTTTGGTGGCAGGGCTGGGACACACCTGGGGAGAGCTAGCGGTGCTGGGATGGAGACCCAGCTGGCCAGGGCTGCAGCTGGGGCTGCAGGAGCACTCTGTCTTCTCTTCAGGAGAAGGCAGCTGCCTGTTGTTTTGCTCTGGGTGTACTTCAGGCAGACTCCCCCCTCTTCTCCTCAAGGCTCTACCGCTTTATTTTTTCTGTCAGTTTGTGTTTTCTATGCATTTGAACAATGTAAAGTTCATCTAAGTTTGTGTTTCAGGTGTGCAGTGTTTAAAGACGAATATTCCCAGTCTTTGCCGTGTCTGACACAGAAACTAGAGCAGGTTTTGCTGCCGTTTCTTCAGCTCCTCATGGTCTCTGGTGCGGGTAGTTACAGCACAGGGCATCTCTTTAGCTGTGATACTGAGTTACAACTGGTGGTGCTGGAATGCTTTGATGCCATTCCGTTCTGAACCTCTCATGATTAATGAATAACTTGCCCAATTTACTGGTGTTTGAGTTGTTCCTGAGTGCTCATTTCTCTTGAATATTGATGCAAATCTTTTGATTTGCCACATGTTTGGCAAGTGTCATCTTCTTCCTTTCAGGATGAAATCTGATAACCTTCCAAAACCCATAAGGTGCCTTTGATACCTTTTGGTTCAGTTGCATCTTACTTGGAAAGCAGACCTGTTCATTTCAACAGAACTCATTTCTGGAATATGTGGGATTACAGAGCAAGCAAAGACCTCAGAAACTCATCAGAACCTATCCCTTCATCACGATTGCATGTGTAATTCATCACTCGCACCATCCAGTGAGAGATCTCTTCATTTAGTTTATTCCCATGACAGGTAAATCATACCCTGTGATAAGTAGCAATCTCTAGGTTGTGCTTGTCTTCTGTCCTCATTTCCTCTCTGAAACATGCTGTGATTTTCACTGTTCTTTATGCTGTGGTTCTAAAATCAGCTGAGGGATGGCTATAGGAAATGCTTTTGGAAGACCCAAGTGGTAGCAAACAACTCCACAAGCACTTGTTACATTTGCACATTGCTCAGCTTTGTCCTTCTTGCAGTGCTGGGGAGTATTTCTGACATTCTAGGAGGTAATTTGGAGCATTCAGTCACATGTAAAAAGCATCAGATACGTAGTATTCTAAATCTACATCCAGTTTTATAAGACCTGTGCTTTGTTTCGTAGTGACTGCAAAAATATGATCTCTAGCTAAATCAGATTATATTCAGGTAATCTCAACACCAAATTAATCTGTTGCTATTGAAATAGTCTTTAGTATTTCAGTTTATTCCAAAGTGTCAGTTACTCATATTTTGGGACTGTTGTGTTCTAGAAGTTAAAATACTGGGTTTTCTGTGGCTTTGTAGACAGCCAGGGCAAGGATTTTTATGGACCATTTAGTTAATTGAAATGGCTCATCAAATATCACCAGTTAGCGGTGAATTTGGAAGCTCCAAGGCTGGAACTGAGGCATCAGTGACTTAAGCTAAAATGCAGAAGGTACTTCTAGGAATAAAAAGGCTTTTAAGGTTTCCACCTCCCTTGGAAAGGAATGCCATTAACTTCAGTGAGTTGAAGCTTGGTTGGAAATCATCTCTGTTGGAGATCATCTCTGTTGTGAGTGACAGAATCTGGATTGGAGAGAATTAGTTCATTCTGAAAAGGTTTTGATGACTTTGGGTCACTACCAGGCTTGTAGTGTTAGAAATCTGACCTTGAAGGTAATGGTTCCTGTAGTCATTTGCCAATCGTGAACCATCTGTCCCTCCCAGATGTCTTTGTAGCATCAACCTGCTGATTAATATAACTCAGAGTAATATACTGGCATGTTTTGTACCATAAAATGCATGAGAAAAGCTTGCATGTTCCCTGTTGTAGATTTGCTTGGTGATAAATGTAATTTCATAAAAATGGAGGTGGGAAACCTTATGTTGATGGTTGCTGAAGTTGAATGTATTGCCAATTTGAGTGTATTTTACAGTGACAACAGTGGTATTTTCTATATGGCAAAGTTTTTTCTCCCCCACTTGCCACAATGATCGACTTCAGTCATTCCTCCTAGGGCAAAAATACATCCTTGTATTTATGTTCTTTTCTGCTATCCATGTGTTTCACCATTCCAAGCAATTCATCTTTTGCTCTGGATGGAGTCTACAATCGTTGGTGACAACTGACCCCATTCTAGATGTTGTGTTCTTTGCAGCTGCCAAGTGGCCAATCATCAATTAAAGACGGATTTAGGTACTGAAATTAAGCAGCTCAAGCTTCTTTCAGTTTACAAAGGTCTCTGCTGAAGGGAGTTTTAGCCTTTAGGGTTTACAAGTGTTGAAGCAAGGATTAATTAGGAGACATTTGTTAGGAGAACTCCCCAAAGAAGGAGCTGCCTGAAATTCAGAAGCAGGAGTTAAAAACCCACAACCAACCCAACAACTGTTTGTAGTCAAAATGATGCTTCATGCATGCTACTGGAAGGTAAATAAAATGTTCTTTAAATACCTTCAGCAAAATAACTCTGAAGTCACAAGTTCCAAACTGTAAGGAGAACAGTTAATATTTTTTGTCTTCCTTGCAGTTTCCCTCAGTTCCTTAACATGAACATATTCACCTTTAGTTTTCAAAATATTTAGCCTTGCACCTTTTGATTGGGCTGGACTGAGCCTAATGAGCAGAACTGGTTTGCTCCTTCATCATCGTCAAAGAAAAGTCTCACGCTATCATTTGACCATTACATTATTACTACGTTATGCAGTTTCAAACATTTTTCAATTGAACCTTGACTTTAATCAATTCTCACTTCTTATTTTTATTTGTTTAGAGTTGTTTTTTTTTCCTGTGAATACAGAACTGGATTTTTTTAGAGTGAAATTACTCATGCAAGGTGTCAGAAGCAGAAATGGTCTAGTTTTTCATATTACAGCTGTAAATGTATATTGCTATATATACGCTATATATATGCAAACTATAGATAAAGAAATATGTAGAGAACATGTCTAACTCTGGTATACTTTGTTTATAGAAAAAGTCAAACACTGTTCTGAAGAATGATAGAATTAGGGTCTTGCATCTCTGTTTTCTTCATTTTGTACTTATTCCTCTCACCTGGAGCGTCTTAAGATGCCTGATGAATGCTAAACCATGTTAAATGTGGCCAGTATTTCATCTGCTTCATGTGAACAGTGGCATTTTCTCAATGCTCAATGAAAGCAAATTGTTTTGACTGACTTGGTTTTATTCAGTTAGGGTAATTGTAAGAAGATTTGTGAGCAAGTCTGATATCTTTACACAGAAGTGATGACCTTAAAACGATGTTTTTCATCTATCCTTAAAAGAATTCATCTCTCAGTGAGTCTGTAATTGCCAGTAGGGATGTCTTAGCCAAATACATGTTGTTCTGGTCTAGGTATTATCTCCTACAAGGAAAGCTTTTTCGTTTCCTTCAGAAGTTTTAGACAACCACATCATTGTCTTAGTAAGACGACAGAAGGATTTGTGTGTGGTGTAGTATATTTAGCCCAATGGCTTGTCAGCAGCACTGTTGCTGATGTTTCTAGAGTCGCCTAATTGATTAAAAAGATAGTCTTTCTAGGATTGCTTCATCAAACCTTAAGCTCTTCAGTGAGTGTGATGTGATTAAAATCTAAATGTCATTCAGAGTAATTGGATATCTTGCCTCCAGCACAGTCTCATTAGCAGCCTCTCTGGGGGATAAATGTTTATCTGCAGGCTAACATATATATATTGCATACATGTGAGTGTACAGTATTGACTGATGCTGGCATCTTTAGCGTGTGGGCCATGTTCAGACTAGTTTATGTAAATAAGAGCTTATTCCGTGCATGTTGGATTTCTTCCAAGTTTGCAGTATTAAGATTTTAATCAAATTACAAATATGCATGGAAAGATTTAGCATGGAAAACTCTTTCAAGTAGCTTTCCTTGTCATGAGGGGTGATCTTGTAGCTACTCTGCATATGTTGCCTTCCTAAATGATACCCTGTATTGTCTGATTAACGCAGACAGAAAATCAGTTGGCTGAGGAGACTCCACAATGCTGCAGTTCTGCTTTACTCACAGTTTGCACTTGCTTTTTCTGTGCTTTATCTACCGGATTTTTGGAGGACAGGCTGGGCTGAGTGTCATGAGCTGTCAGAGATCTGTGGGTGATACAAACAAAGTGGGATTGAGGGGAACGCACCAGTCTGAGATATCAAGATTTGTTGACTCCTGCTGGCACGAACACTGCCAAATTACACAAATCTATTGGACCAAGATTTCAAAACACTTTTAAAGCCTAGGCTTTGTAGCTCAGTGTTTCAAAGCTAAGTAGGTATTTGGCCATGAGAGCTGCATAGTCTCCTTGTGTTCTACATTCTTGATTTGAACATCCTATAATTCCGACTTTACTTGGAACCTGATTTTTGGTTTCTGATTTTAAAAGTTTTGGATTTCATTCCTCTGTACCCTAATCTCTCATCAAGAAAGGGAGAACAGTACTTCTTTTTCTCCCTCTTTGTTCGTTTAATTGATGACTTCTTTGGTATGAAGTAGATGGACGGTGGCCAAGCCCACTGGATATTGAATATGCTTGGTGCTTTTTCAGTGTTAGTTTCACAAATAATAATAGTAGGGAGTGACAAGAAGAGTTTTGATTGCAAACCTGTTTATATACAGATTCTCTATGGCCAAGCATAGTATAGATGATACAAAAAACGAGGGAATGATCTAGTTGTGTGGCCCAGGTTGAAGTCTAGTTCACCGAGTAGGGTTAATGCACAGTTAAGGGAAAGACCTGCTATTACAGAAGACCTCAGCCTCTCTGGTGCTGAGGATCTGAGAACATATATCAAAGGTTGCATATTGAGCTCCACAGGCAAGCAACAGGCTTGTTCCAGTACTCAGCAGAGTCTGTTGTGCCTTTGAAGTGATGGAAGAATTAGAATGCTGTGGAGCTGCTGTAGCTTGCTGAATGCAGCTGATATACTGCAAAGTAACCCCAATTTTAGCTTTGCTCAGTGCTGTGTCCTTGAGAGGTTACTGTGAAAACAAAAGGCCATAAATACCTATTATACCTGGTGTAATATGAAGCGCATGACAAAATGACCGCGTGCCTGTCCTAATATCTATGAAATATCACCAAGCTAACAGAGACATTTGGTACTTGATGTTCCCCTGAGCTGAAGCTTCTATTCCCATTGTTTTCTTATTTCATTTATTGAAACTAGGGTAGGGTTTTACTGACTTTGATAGTGGGTTTTTTTGGGAGAAAATGTGCCTGTCCTTTTGTGCAGGCTTGTCTGTGCCGCAGAGATTGTTTTACAGGCTACTGTATCCATGTTTTTAGTTCTTAAGATTGTGGGACTAAGTTATTTGTGTTCTCTGAGTTCCAAGGGGGGTGGAAAGGAGATTTAATGGCAGGAATTCTAATTGTCCTGTTAATAGGATGGGATTTACAGCTGATGTCCCGTGGCTAAACTCACAGCTGAATACATGCTAAAAAAAGGATGTTATTGTAAATGCCCAAGCATCTGCTCCAGATTTTTGAGAAGTAAATGGTGACTTTGTTTCTCTTCTTGTTGAATCCTATTTACTCAGTGACTTTGGCACTTTGTGTTTGCTTCCAGCCTCAATTGAGGATGTTTTCTAGTGAGAATGCTACTGGCAAGGTTTATATAAGGGAAATTTTTATTAAAGAAAACATTGATTTTTATCCTTTGATCTAAGCACAGTCAAGCTGTGGCACAACTGTGTCATCGTAAAGGCTTTAATAAAAAGTACAGTCTTACTGCTGAGAATGCAGTCATACCTGGGACTGTAAACCAAACTCTTTATCATCTCCCAGTCTGCTGGTGACTTGGAGAAGTGGGTGCTTGGAAGTAGTTGGCAGAATTATTGACACTAAAAGTGGATTAAGGATCACATTTAGTGTGTCTTGTACCTCATTTCTGTAGTGAGCACTGCGCTGATACTGAACAGGGGATGTTTGAGTGCTGCATCTGCATTGGCATGGGTTGGTGGGCAGGGAGTGATAGCTGCAGCCAATACATGTGTCACGTATTGAAGTATTGGTCATGATCCACTAATAAACATCAGGGACCCACGCTTGAATGATTGAAGAAAGCGTCACTGGCTTCTGAGTCAGAATATCGGCTTTGCAGATGATCCAGTTCGATTGTCTTCATAGAGACAAAGCTGTCATCAACATGACACTTGAAATAAGCTTTTCATAACTGTGTGGCTTTTAAGGTGTTTTCCTTTAGTGTTGTTCCCTTGCCTTGTAAATTTGTGATAGTTGGATACACAAGTCACTGCTATGCGAGCAACTGTGATCTCTGATTCTGCAGAGCTCCAGCTTCACTAGGAATGTTTGTTGTAAATCAGATTGCTGCAGTCACCCTGTATCTTATTTGTTTACTTCTCTGCATTACAAAACACTTTTACCACCCAAAGGGCTGCATATTTTCCTTGTTAAAAAACCACTGAGTTTTAATTAAAATGGTGTATAGATAAACTGCAGTAAGCTAGAGCTGTTTGCCTGTGGGCAAGAGTAACAGGGTTTACAAGTAGTGTTTTTGTAGTAAGTGGCTGATGAAGATTGCTGATGGAAGTGGATTTCAGAGGGTCGGGAAAGAGGAAAGATGGGAGGTGAGGTGGAGAAAACGGCTTTTCTGAGAAAAGAGGAATAATTAAACTGTTTCATCTAGAAATCTGAGGAGACATGGCAGAAATCTTTACATGTAATCAGCTGCTGTACAGATGTTTGAAGGGGGCAAACTGTTCTTCATGTTCTTTGGGAATTGTACAGAAGGGGCAGGTTTAAACCTGGAGCAAGGGAACCTTGCAGCAACCTTAACCAAGGGAAGCTTGGGCTGAGTGTGGGGAGATGATTGCTCTCTAAACCTAAAAGGAGATTGTAGAGAGGTGGGTGTTGGTCTCTTCAACCATGTAACAAATGATAGGATGAGAGGGAACAGCCAGGGGAGGTTTAGATTGTATATTAGGAAAAATTATTGAAAGAGTGGTGAAGCTCTGGCTGGGGCTGCCCAGGGCGGTGGTGGAGTCTCCATTCCTGGAGGGGTTTAAAGAACATGTAGCTGTGGTTCTTCAGGATGTGGTGTAGTCAGCAAGGTGGTGGTGTTGGGGTGAGGGCTTGACTTGGTGATCTTAGAGGTCTTTTCCAGCCTTTATGATTCTATGGGATACAACATAACTGTAAGGACTTGTGAGTGTTGTACATTGCCTGAGGCAGCTGTAGAGCTTCCACCAGTGAGCAAGTTACACCTAAATATCTTGGGAATATTTTACATATGGTTTTGCTTTGCAGTGTGGCTGTGAGGAAGCAGATGAGATGCTCTTGTCAGCTGGCATGAGTCAACCAAGTGGACCGACGTTTATACTACCTGAGAGTGTTCCAGAGAACGGCTGAGAGACACTAAAACAACATTTCTTGTGAGAGATTTTTAGTGCCTGTTGATTGACAAAAAAGGAAATGATGTTCCCAGGTCAGAGTTAGGGGGAGAATGCTTTAGCAGAGACTGAACAGGAGCTGATGAACCCTTCTGGCTGGAGGGCAGTGCCTTGCCAGATGTCGTGTTCTGAATATTCTGCACTGACAAGATTGTGGGGGAAATGCAACATTAGGTGAGGTGAAACGTTTCGCTCTACAGTCTTGCAGTTCAATGTTTTGCTCTGTTGTGAGTTTCTACCACTTTAGAATTTATAATGGAGGTGTAAATGTCAGCTCAGAAATATTTCAGCTTTGAAGGGTTTGTGGCGCCCTGCCAAGCATTGTGAAGCCTTGCAACTCAAAAACAACAGAGAATAATATCATTTGATATCAAGCATTGTATTTTCATTAGCTGCCAGTTCTCACGAATGGGAGAAGAGATCTAATAGCCTGTCTGGACTCTGATAGCCTGCGGAGGGGCATTATGTATTTCGTTCATCTTGCGTCCAAGGTGCTTTACAGGCCGTAACTGTTGCTATTGGACTTCAGCGAGGGCTACAAAATGCTAAAAGTGATATTCCTGTTCCCCATAATTTTAACTTTTTTATTTTTAATCATTATTAATATGCTGGAACATGCAGTGATTCATACAAGTGGTTTTGGATTGAATGGCTTGAATATAGTTGGATTGGATTGTGAATATCATTAGGGAGATCTCTCTTTCGCAGAGAATAATGAAATCGTTGCATAACCAAGTGTGAAAGAAAAACTGGAACAAAATAACTTGATGTTTGTGTTACAGTTAGTAAGTGACTTGGCCAATAAAAGTGTCTCTTTATTAATACTGAAATGTTCTATTTTAAAATTTGCATTTTAAAGTACATTTTTGTATTAATCTGATTTTAACAGATGCCCAAGCAAAACATTTCATTTCAGTTTGGGTTAAATGTCGTGTTGCTACTTGATTGATAATTAATGTTTTAACTTAAGAAGCTCTTGATCAAGCCTTCTAGATTGAGCTATACTATTTCTCTCCTCTTTCATACTGGTGCCTGAGTTTTGACAGTGAAAAACTGTCTAAGGATGTGTTTTTACATCTAGGTCTGGGTGTGGACAGGCTTGAGACCACTCAGTCCTCACTTGCATTCATCCCATACCCTTCAGGCACAGCATTGTGCGAGGATGGACTTCACTGCCATACAGATCGTCTTTCCAGGTCCTCTCTCTATCCATCGTGTGTTTAAAAGGAACAGTCGTACTTAGCAAATGGGATACAACCCATAAATATTCATATAATAAATGTGTCCTAGGCTGAAAACAACTTGGCAGCAAATGATTAGGATGTTCATATTAGTAAAATTCAGGTTCTAGTGTAGAACTGGGTGAGTGAGGAAGAAGGTTTCTTGTGTGGAAGTGGTCGGTTTTGAGGAGATTAGGGAGGTGGTGGCTGAACGGAGTCAGGACTCTGCAGTAGGTGATAACGTAGGAATGTGTTTCGGTGATCGCTCCTAAACAAGCTGCTGGGGCCAAGCTGTCATTTCCAACTGATTAAACCTTGTTTCAAGCGAGACCTTAAAGATTTATCACAGGAGGGATGGGGGTGAGAGCATTGAGGGAACACTGGGCTACTAAGGGGATTGTGGAGAAGATGTGACAAAGGGGCAGAAATAATGGAGGGAAAGCTTTGGTCACCTAGAGAAACTCATCATCTTTGAGTTTAACCCCTGCCTTTCATTTCAGGTCCAAAGCTGTAGTCAATAGGAGCATGGCACACGGGTGTGAAAACAGAAGCTTGATCAGAATGCTCGGCTCTCTCAGAAGCTGGGATAGTTGTCCAAGGAATTAGTGAGAGTTATTTCTCTGAAACCAGTTCAGGATGGACTAAGCCAACTATTTAAAAACATCTAAAGCAAAATTTTGCCTATCTGCAGTGTGTTTTGGTTCGTTGTTTAGATGTGTGTTTAGGTGGTTTGAGGCTGTAATGCAAATTCTCTTTTTCACTTTAGAGTAATGTATAACTGCCTGCTTTGAAACTTCTTATGGCTCCACTGGTGTTCAGGTACTGATTATTTCCTCCTGTCTAGCTGCTTCTCCCCAATACAAACACACATTGAAATGGCTAATATGAAATCACTTACATTGGTGGTGATAGAATGAGAGGGAACAATTTTAAGCTGCAAGAGGGAGGATTTAGGTTAGATCTTAGGAAGAAATGTTTCCCTGTGAGGGTGGGGCGACCTTGGATCAGGTTCCCCAGGAAGGTGGTGTCTACCCCATCCCTGGACGTGTTCCAAGGTCAGGTTGAATGGGGCTTGGAGCAACCTGCTCCAGTGGGAGGTGTCCCTGCCCATGGCACGGGTTTCAACTGGATGGCCTTTGAGTTCTTTTCTGACCCAAACCATTCTATGATTCTATGATTGTAGAGACCACTCAATCCTCACTTGTATTCATAATAGAAGTAGAGCATAGAGGCAACAATTAATATCAGAAACCACACTTTTTTTAAACTAAGATGAGAGATTTTGTGATGAAAACAGTAGCCATTGTTGGTATCTGTCATTTCTGTAAGATTGCCCCTGTCAATTATCTCTTTTATAGCAGTGCAGGTGTACTGGAGTGCTTCAGGTATTGTACGCTGCCAGAATAAGAGGCAATCCTGACCTCCTTGCCTTGGGCTTGAAGTACCCTGCTGCTCCATGTGAGCAGGGATCCCAGGAACTGAGCTGCTGCTTCACCTTGGGAGCAGCTGGATGCCAGCACATATCTGTGTGTTTCAGAACAGCTTAGCTTATATTCTGCTGACCAGAGAGCAAAAGATGCAAAAGTCCCTTTCAGTATGAGGTCAAAGAAAGTTTTAAAACCACAAACCCAGCTGAAATGTGCCAAATTGACTAATTTTGCAGTGTTTTTTTCATTTTTTCAGTATAGCCAGTCTTGTCTCCTGCTCTTCTATTCAAAGCTGCAATGCAGCGTGACCAACTGCTCTCTCTTTCTGCCTTCCACTGTGCTCATTTCCAAATATTCCTCTTCTGTAGGGAAGAAATGATGGTGAAAAGATTGTGTCTAAGCTAGCTCAGTAGTTTCATTCCTGGATACCCATTTTTAAGCCTGTTGAATGGGACTTTTCTAGATTCATTCACTTCCCATTGGCAATAATAATACTCAGCAGTGTTTATTGCTACTTGCTTTCAAGGTGCGTGGCCCAGGAACAAGGAGAACATATGAACTGGAAGTACTTGGGTTCTTCTGGGTGTGCAGGAGCAACTGTCTGGCTGCGTTAATGTTCTTGTGCTGTTCATGCATGCTCAGATAACTGTTTCTCTTTCCTCTTAGGTTTAGTATGACTGAAATGGTATCACTGGAGGGACTTTGTTTACCCAGAGAGAGTTCAGATGCCAAGCATTGAGGAGGCAGGAGGAGTCTAGTTTAACTACAAAGGAGATCAACATTAAGTTTCAAAACTCTAGGCTGTTTTGTTTTTCAGCATTGTGAAAAGATTGCTGGTTTGCTATTTTGTATTAGACTTTCTAAGAACATTTACATACCGTTTATATACTATTCCATAAGCTGCTGGACTCCTGTTGTGAATCCATATTGTTGTTGGTTCAAGAGCTGAGCTATTAAGTGAGCCCAGACTCCCTAGCTGTTGCCTTCTTGCTGATTCATTTAATTCATATTGTTTCTTGAATTTGGACCAGGCAAGCAAACTTTTAGCAGCAAGTTTGAATGTGGTTTTAACCTGTTTGTGTCCATATATTTGGCATGGATGCATGTGGCTCAAGTCATGTGCTGTAGCAGACTTGAGCCCGATCTCTGACACTGTCGATGAAGCCTGTGTAGATACAGCTCCAGATGCTCCATCAGGGAAGGGTCTTAAGAGCTCAGTAATCGTTAAAACACTCTGACTGGCACAGACTCCATCATCTAGTTAGACCCATGCTGGTTGAAGAAGCTGTTGGTGCTTGCAGCCGAGAAAGCCAGCTGTATCCTGGGCTGCATCCAAAGCAGTGGGACCAGCAGGGTGAGGGAGGGGATTCTTCCCCTCTGCTCTGGTGAGACCAGACCTGAAGCCCTGCGTCCAGTTCTGGAGTCCTCAGCACAGGAAGGACATGGAGCTGTGATCTCAGAGGTGGAGTACATCCTATACGTGGACAGGCTGAAAGAGTTGGGGTTGTCTAGCCTGGAGAAGAGAAGGCTCCAGGGAGACCATAGAGCAGCTTCCAGTACTGAGAGGGGCTGCAGGAAAGCTGGGGAGGGGCTTCTGATCAAGGATTGCAGAAATAGGATGAGAGGGAATGATTTTAAGCCAGAAGAGACGAGATTGAGTTAAGATCTTAGGAAGAAACTTTTTCCTGTGAAGGTCGTGAGGCCCTGGCCCAGGTTGCCCAGAGCAGTGGTGGCTGCCCTATCCCTGGAGGTGGTCAAGGCCAGTTTAGATGGAGTTTGGATCTCACTGATCCAGCAGGAGGTGTCCATTCTCATGGGAGGGGCTGGAACTGGATGGGCTTATGAGTTCCCTTCCAACCCAAACCATTCCATGATCCTGTGATTCTATGGTTGGCTTTGTTGGCCCAGTGCAGCTCACCCTGGCTGTAAGCGCCAGCTGCGAGGAGGTGAGTGAAAGTGCTATTCATCTTCAGAAGAGGTCATCCCTAGGGTTGTATCTGTTAAATCTTAAAAATCAGTTGATATATGAGGGAAGTCTAGAAAACTTGCTAGTAAGACTGAGGAAAAATAATGGAACTTCTCCTCTTTCTGCGCATCTGGGCCATCTTGACAGCCGTGGTTATATGTTCATTTTTAAAACCACATGAAATTTATTTTAAATTTCATCTTAATCAAAATGCTTTGTCATATATCTGAAGGCCTAATGTGGGCTTATGTGCTAATTAGATGTATCACTGCAATTGCTGGCTAATTTAAAATATTCAGAAATCTTGATCAAGTGAGACTGACTCATCTGAGGCCAAACCTAGCCTTGAGAACCAGTTCTCTGCTTGCCAGTAACATTAAATAAAAACCCAAAAATATCGCCCCGGCCCTTTGTCCCAGGATTTAATTCCATTGAATTTTGGCTCCTCCCTACATAAACACACCCACAGAAGTAAAATTTAGGAAAGCTGTATGCATTCAGATTAGAATCTCAAATATTATCAGGAAGTCTTATGAAGCATAGAATCATTAAGGTTGGAAAAGACCTTTAAGCTCATCCAGTCCAACCATCAGCCCAACCCCACCGTGCTTGCTGAACCATGTCCCAAAGTACCACATCTACCTGCTTTTTGAACCTCTTCTGGGATGGAGACTCTACCATTCCCCTAGGGAGCCTCTTCATAATGCTTCACCTCTCTTCCAGTGAAGACATTCTTTCCTGCAGGACACTCAAACCCAGTAAAGCTCCATATGAAGCATGTAAAGCTCTGGAGAGACCTCATAGTGACCTTCCAGTACCTGAAGGGGGCTACAAGAAAGCTGTGGAGTGACTTTTTACAAAGGCAGTGACAGGACAAGGAGCAATGGCTATAAACTGGAGAGGGGTGGATTTAGACTAAACTTAAGTAGGAATNTCCAGTGGGAGGTGTCCCTGCCCATGACAGGGTAGTTGGAACTGGATGATCTATGAGGTCCCTTCTAACTCAGACCATCCTGTGAATTTTATAGTGTTAATCAGAAACAGTAGGCGTGTAAAACATTGTAAAGCAGTAGCAGAAAATGTAAAAAAATCTTGATACCCAGTGTTGTGCCTTAACTATAGGGAGTTTCTCTTTTTTGCAAATATGCACTTTATATTGTTGGAGCTATATTTTTCATGTCAGCTTTTTCTTTGTTGAAATTGCTTCTCATCATTAATTGGTCGTATTTTTTGTACCCCAGTACGTAATTCCCCTCTCAAGGAACTGGGAGTTTCCCAAACGACCATAGAAATCAAATGGCTCAGATCTCTTCTGCTAACCTTTGAGCTAATGCAAAGCCACCTCGTTGCGATCACTGCATGAACAATAGCGTGTCAGAAACTGAACTCCTCCAGCATTCATGTGGTGACCAGAATGGTGGTGATAATCTACGACTGTTTCTTATCCTATCATCATACCGCCTGCTTCAGTTCTGTTAATTTTGCATTTCATCCATAGATGATTTCAAGCTTTTAATATTTTGTCTGTCTCTTCAGGAGTTTCTGAAGGAACCACTAAAAAGTGACATTTTTTTCCCTTAATATTACCTGTAGGGAATAAACAAGACTAGGCTTTCTCATGGGGTGCAAGTAAGTTATTCTCTCCAGGTACAGCAAATAACACAATGTAAATGTTTTTCTCACTGTTGATGTGTGTTAAAATGGATAAGTTGGAGTCCTGGATTCAAGTATGATTGAAGGTGATGTGAGTAAATACTGTTCAATGCAAGGCACCCAGCCAGTGTAAACCCTGGGCTTGCTCTTTTTTGTCTAGGTTGCAGAGTCATAGAATGGTTTGGGTTGGAAGGGACCTCAAAGCCCACCCAGTCCCACCCCCTGCCATGGGCAGGGACATCTCCCACTGGATCAGGTTGCTCCAAGCCCCATCCAGCCTGGCCTTGAACACCTCCAGGGATGGGGCAACCATGAATTCTCTGGACAACCTGTGAGGAGGTCACCATATTCTGTCTTTCAGAATATAGTTTTCTTATCTCCACAGCTGTTGTGACCTTTGAAATGTTCTACTTCATGGCTCTGCATTCAAACTCTTGGGGCTGCAAATCACTTGTGTGAGAGTCTCTCAGTTATATAAATACCCTGTAATTCGGCCAACTTATACAGAGCTCTACCAACTTNGGCAACCATGAATTCTCTGGACAACCTGTGAGGAGGTCACCATATTCTGTCTTTCAGAATATAGTTTTCTTATCTCCACAGCTGTTGTGACCTATGAAATGTTCTACTTCATGGCTCTGCATTCAAACTCTTGGGGCTGCAAATCACTTGTGTGAGAGTCTCTCACTTAGTTATATAAATACCCTGTAATTTGGCCAACTTATACAGAGCTCTACCAACTTTAACATTGCTAATGGTGCTCACAGCTGTGCAGTTTTAGTGTCAGAGCAACTGATTACACAATTTAACATGGCAGGTACAACATAAAAGCTTTTGCTACTAGATTGGAGACCTGGTTTGGGGAATACTCAAGGAAATATCCATGTAAGGAAGTGCAGGATGGAGTTCAGTAGCACAGTTATGGCTCATCTGTTTGTAGGAGAGTCAGCCGGGAGTTCTGCAGTCAGGGAATGGTGGTCAAAGCCAAACTGTTTTTGTTTACAAGTCCTCAGAGCTGATTTGTAAGTGATGTTCATGAACATCTGTGGCTTTTCTGCTAACTCTTCATTACTTGCTCCAATGAGGAATTGTGTGCAAAGCCGTTTTAGACTCAGATCTGCTTATCAACAGATATCGCTTAGAAAAGAGGAGGGTTACTCATTAGGTGTCTGGTATGAAAAACTGAGTATCACCAGCTTATGTTTATTCTCTTCTGGTTCTTTATCATGCCATGTGTACTTCTCCACCCTCTCCTTTCTTAGTTATTGTTATTTTTTACTTGGAACAACCCTTTTGCATCAGCAAAGAAGAGCAGAGAAGAGACAAAAAGCAAAAACCCCAACCCTCCACAAAAAAACCCCAAACAACCCCGCACTTGTATATCCTTTAGTTGATGCTTGAAACTAGGAAGCAATTTATAACCTTTCACTGTATCGTGAGCACTTCTTATGGAGAAGATATCTAGGTCTCCAAGCCTCTGTCTTCTCCTGTGTGATTTCATGTTGTTACTCTCTGAAAATGGAGCTGTTGGCTAGCAGCAGTCCTTGTAATGCTCATAGGTGTGTCTCTGGTGGATGTGAGTCATGATTGCGGTGCTGGGAGTTTGTCTTGCGCTAACAAGACACAACAATGCAACCCTAACGCTGGACCCATCTGTCCTATTCCTGTCCTGTTCTTTTTGCTAGGTTGGAAACCTCCTTTTTTGCTTTAAAATCTGAAAGTTTCTACCTTACCAACTTCACCAGTGCAGTGTTGCTTATTGCTCCTTCCCTGATCTTAGCAACTTCCAAAGCTCATTGCTTCTTGATTTGACGCTCCATTTGAAACAATAAGGTGTGGTACTAAATAATACCTTGCTGATACGAAGACAGTGGTGGAAGCAAAAGTCAAAGAAGTTATTTATGCGATGTTTGATTGATTCACTACCAATGCGTGGTTTCATAAAAAACATTATTAGTCGATGTTATCACAAAACAGTCTGACCCATCTGTCATGTGATGCTAGCACAGAAATGATCTTAAAGGCTGAATTTGATGGTAGTGAAGTCAACATAACCTGGAACTGCTTGTATCCTCAGAAAAAAACCCCAATTTAATTTAGGATAGTGTTGTAGGCAGTGATGTTGGGATGTCTGAACCGACCTCAAGCTCTTGGACACCTGTTTCTTTCTCATCAGTGTTTTTAATGGATTAGGGCTCCTGTTTACCTTAGGTTGCTTTGAAAGTCACAGACTCTTAAAGTTAATGGAAGTCTTTTTATGCCTTAATTATATATGTTATGAGGCTGAAATGCTCAAATTCTTGCTTGTTAAACTATTAAAATGGTGGATGAATAGGTAAAGGTGCAGAAAAGGTAAGGCCAAAAGGGTAATACTAAACTTTCATGTACTAATACAAAGTAAGTTTCCCAAGTTGCCCACCTGCTGCCAGGGCACGTTACCCAATTGAGTTTGTATTTTCAGCCATAATAGAAAATGTCCAGGCACCAGTTTTCTTCATCCAAGGGCTACACTCTTTTCTAATAACATCTAGTCATTTAAATAAGCTTGTGCTGGCTCATGAATAGTAATGGGATGTACTTTTGGTTAGAATGGAGGAACATAAATCACTAAGTGTCAGGCAGCTTAGAAACCAGTGTGTCCTCATGATTGTTTAATAGAGTACAAAGGGAACTGCCTTCAAGCTAAGGAGATCTCATACCCAATCACCTGTAGGTGATGCTTCAAAAAAAGAGGACAATTGTTCTCTTATGAGTCTTGGCATAAAAATTTAATTAGCAGCTGAGATCTTTATGAAAATGAAAAAAAGTGATTTATTTTTATATAGTCACTTTCTTGAACTGTTTATATTTCTGTATTGTTGACTCAGACGGGATCTGCTGCCTTCTACGTATGTTTTTTTTCTCTCCTTCAATTGTGATTTTGAAATTATTTCACCAGGTTTCAGCATTTTTTTGGCATTCTTTTTCAGCCTGTTTGAACACTGTTCTTGGAAGACATTCAGAACACGAGTCAGAGGCAGAAGTGGATGTGTAATGAGATTTAATACGTACAGAATACAAACCTGCTGTTATTAGATAAAATTACAATTATAATAATTGATACTGTCATTGGTAGGTTTGTTGAAATTAATCTTTAGAAGAGTACAAGGATAACAAGTATATACTAATCAGAAAATGAGTCTTCAGTTGGAATCAGATACTATTTATGCTATTTAGTATAGTTTTATCTTTTTAGCAGATGTGTTATGTTATGCTATGAGAATTAATTCTTCTGCCTTAGCCTATATTTGCAGTGTCATAGTGTGATTTTTGTGATGGGGATGAATTTGAGTTTTGCTTAATTTCTTAGATTTAAACAACTCTACTTTAGTTTTCTTGCTTTGCAAGGAGACAGGAAATGAAAGAACAAGAAGAGCCCCAACGCTTTCTCTCTGATCTCTTTCTTATCTGCTCATAACGTTGAATTTCTTAATATCAAATTAACTAAATCTCTGGTGTAATGTGACAGTTTCTAAAAGTGCACAGGAGCATGATATCCTCGAAGCATAAATGTTTGTGCACTCTTTTTCAGTTAGTAGAGATGCTTCAAGGCCCAAATACATCAAATAATGTGTCTCTGCTTCAAGGTGTGCCTTGGCTTAACCATCAGTCCCCCCAGTGCTTTGAGAACTGCCTCAAAATGGTCCTCAGAGCAGCAGATACGTGGAGCCATGTGTCAGAAAAGATGTGACAAGCTGAAAGATGTGGTCATTGAAACTCAGCTAGTGTCTTTAAGTTCTTGTATGCCCAGACATCTGTATACTTACCTATTTATTTATGTTTGGATGGCAGTGGTGAAATACCTCCTGGTCGTGAATCCTTTATTCCATCTGTAACAAATGTTGAGTCCTGGACGATATTGGAGTGAACATCGATAATTCAGTTTTCCTAGATTGCACGTGTTGGATATTATACCAGAGCCTGTGGCTTTACTTGGCAACAGAAACCCTTTCAACCAGCAGTTAACAGCTTCTAGCTGCTACCAGTGTCTTTAAAGACTGAAAGTAAAAATATTATACTTTAGGACACACAGCTGAAATTTGGAAACAAAGTTTCTTGCAATTTCTAGAAATGAATGTTTATTTTTCTAGTTGGAGAGCAAAATTATAAAATTACTTTTTCATACATGAGGTATTTTATTTCCTGGGAATGGTGGTCTTTAGAAAGGTTTCACTCTTCTGTGTCTTGAGCAAGGCATTCTTTTTTAAGCTTGTAAAAGATTCAAGTTTTCAGTTTGTAAACAATAATCAAAGTGTTTTGACACTTCTGAAACTCACCTTGCACCTTCTTTGGAGAGCAGGGTCAGACTCTGGGTTTGAAAAAGCTGAGTATAACATATACTCAACTGTATAACATAACATATACTCAACTCCTTAAGTATCCAGAAGAACCTGGTTGTCTCTGTAGAGTCATAGAATGGTTTGAGTTGGAAGGGACCTTAAAGATCATCTAATTCCAACCCCCCTGCCTTATAGGTTGGTAAGGGAAGCATATCTGTTGGTACAAGTGAGAGGAGTCTGTTTGACTTGTTTGGTTCTCAGGTTTTGTTGCTTTCGTTTAGGGAGAAAGGGCTTTTTGGAGCAGTTTTGTCCCACCTGCGTGAGTGTGCTCAGTAAAAATTATCAGTAGAATTGTGTGCTGGGGACATGGGAGGCTGTAGCTAGTGCTGAGATTGTAGAATACAGTGAGTAAACAAAGAACAGCTGGTCAGCTCTCAGAAGGGATGAAAAGAAGGATTTCCTAAAACCCAGAAGACTGGATACAGCTTATCGTTGTTTAGGAAATTGCTGACCTGGCTAGATTTGAGGAGTTGTCTTCAAAGGGGAGAGTTGCATATGTATGTTTTAATTTGACTCTGGTTTTCAAATTGGTCTGACCTTTGTCCCTTTACCAAGTCATTTGTTATAGCTATTACTTGTATCAAACCTGGGTTTGGAGGCATTTAAAGCCTTCGGCTTTGGCAAATTTACA
>WAAB01009865.1:0-11688 GCA_013389865.1 Piaya cayana | reverse complement strand
TAAGTAACTGTGCAACTGTAACTGCACGAAGCATCTCCAGAGTGCTTGCTTATTTTCAAGAACAACAAAGACATAAAAATCTTCCCTAAATTCCATTTCCCTGCTTTAGTTTCTTCACTGACCCTGAGCTTTCTGCCACCTGAAGTCAGAGTTGTTTGGCAGAACTAGGACTCCCTCTTGGCTGCTATCACTGTTCACTCCTTACCTTATGCAGTCAGCATCCTGCATCTTAGCTGATTATAGAGCTGCTTTAGCCTTCGGAATAAACACCTTCTCTGAACCCCATGTTACAAAGCATGTCCTGTTATTCTTTTTTCTATCTTTGAATCTTCAAGTCTCTTTTATCTCTATGTAGCACTAATAACTCCATTTCTTTTTTTTTTATTCTCTTTCTTAGGAAACATAATTTCTTCTTATATATTCTCTCCATCCCTAAGCTCTCCTTCCAGATCCAAAGAAGATGGATAAAAATGATTTTGTCCAAGATGCAGAGAGATGAAATTAGAATCATAATAATTTTTAAGAGCTGGCATATTTTTAGACACATGCTGGTGCCAGTCCTCTTTTCCTCTACCACACCAATTCCTAGGTAGAAACACAGACAGCTGTAACACTACAGATATAGAAATCAAATGTATTTAATGTCTCAGACAGTGCCTCATAAACCTTTCTCAGCTGCTAAGCACTCTAACCTTACATGTGTTGGATACATAAGCCAAGACCACCACGGATATGTAATTTTTCACTTTTATCATCAAAACCTGCAACCTGCAATCATAAAGAAAGATGCAGGGCCACCAGAAACACGCCTTTTTATTTTATTTTTTAAAATATCACCATGTTCATTAATATCAGGCAATAATATCTAGACCTGAAGATTATTTTGGAATAACCAAAATTATGTTAGTCAGGTAAAATTCATCTAAATATGTTTAATATGTGAGTCCAAAAATACTTGTTAGACAAGTTAGATAATTTTTAATTTAGCTATCTTTCCTTGGGATACTTACAGGTCGTCCATGAATACTCTCAAAACATAGTAGACATTTCTGAAGATTGATTTTTTCCAAAGCCATTTGCTTTTTTGTCATATCCTATTTAAGAAAGTTATTTATAAGATGATCAGTCAGAATTTCACGACAAGGGTACAGGTGGGTATCTGTTTAATAATCTGTTCTCCCCAGATAAACGTTAATAATGTATTTGTTTCTGTCTGCACTGAGGTCAACGGGGACTTGATATCGACTTAGCAAGAGCCCAAATGCACATGACAGAAATGTTAAATGAACCAAAGCATATGTCACACTCTCACACCCTAATGCAAAGCTGATGAGAGCTAGGAGATACTTCTACTTATTAGAGCAGGTGTTAGGTTAGGCTTTTACCAGTGGAAAATGCACTGTATTTACTTTGTCTGGCCAAAGTGGAGTGTTCTTTCTTCTGAAGAAAGATACATGAATGAAAATATGCTGAAACGCTGGACTCTTACTTCTCTTAATGTCACTAAATACCTACTACTTGATTGCCTTGATTTCTTTCAAAATTACTATACTGTCAAATAAATTTAACAAGCTTAGAGTCCAGAAGCGGTATTAGGATATTGACAGAACACTGCGTCCCNTGGATGAGGCTTTAGTAGCCTGGTCTAGTGGGAGGTGCCCCTGCCCATGGCAGGGGGGTTGGAACTGAATGATCTTTAAAATTCCTTCCAACCCAAACAATTCTATGATTCTATGTTCCTTATCTGGAAAACTTGCAGAGGTACTAACTATGTTCTTAGTCAATGAGGCAAGAATCTTCGTGTTTTACTCTATCAGAACCTGCGTCTGATTTTTTTTCTGGGAAAACAGGTTGACAGAAAGTCCAACAAGCAGAGGGTTTGGCTTGACTGCCACAGCCTAATTGCTTGGCCATGGGGTATGTCTCATGGGTTGGATTTTGGAAAGGTAGCCTCACAAAAGTCAGTTGCATCATCTTAGTAGAAAGTATTGGCATTGAGGTCCCACAGCTTCCAGCACTTTCCTGGAATGTTTTCTAATGTTTAGGTAACAATTATAAATAGACGTTGTAAATGAAATAGTAAAGAAATATTTTTTCTCAATCATCCTAGGGAGAAATCAATGAGATCTGTGTGTTATTAACTTCTATTTGCCAGATCAGTTCCTAGCTCTTAGGTAGCACCCCCCATTATATATTAAATATGGTTTAGTTGTAACAAATGAGAACAACCACCATTCTAGACAACGTACGCAGAAACTGGCCAAAAATGTAGAGAGTACATTGCTCAGCTGTGTCATTATTCATCAAGAAAAACAGATTTGCACTGGCTGGTGAGGGATGAGGAACAGAAAGTTTCAGCTATGCAAACACAATGCATTTACAGAGTACAATGATAGATTCACAATGAAATCCCTAGTATCTAATACTAGAAAAAGGTGCTATCTCTAAAATGAAATGGAAGAATAAAGTGAACAGCCAGTAGTGAAGTATGGCTGGACATGTGTATCTGTAGAATCGCTATGGAGACGATGCAGAAAGTGCTACCAGTCACAGTTCTTGATCTGCTGGGCTTGGCACTCAACACTAGAAGTTTATTTCTGTTCAAAAAGAATCATTGGTACTAGAAAGAAGAATGTTGATGTTTTCACCAGTGCAATTTTTCAGTGTTGATGATACACCGTTGCATGCACAGGTATCTGCTGCAGGGAGCGCACTGTTTAACTGGTATTTCTCTCCTCATCTCCCTTTTCTCCTCTTTCCAAGATCTACTCCTGACATCTGCATATTTTCATCTGGGTTGGAACAGCAAGGAGCGCATGAGGTTAACGACATTTTCTACAGTCTCTGCCAGCTCATGATGGATCTGTATGAATTAAGCAGAAGTGTTCAGAGGATTGGAGATGAGTTCATCCACTGGATGAAGTAATGTGAAGAAGGGCTATTATTTTGAATTATTAATTATTTTTAATAATTAACCTCTACTTTTTCAAAAGCCTTGAAGAAGTAATGTTCTAATATCAAAGAAATGCCTTGCTATTAACTTCAGTAGGAGCAAACCCTTTTTTGTTTGCTGTCCAAATGCAAACCCAGTGCAGAACCACCGATCACATTTTGCCTTGAAGGTCTGCCCAAGTTAATAACTCGAAAATTATGTCATTCACGTTAAGAGAAGAGCTGCAAAATGGAATGCAGGAGTAATAATAAGTAGCTAATTCATTTACTTATTGCTAGTTCTGGAATTAATAAAAGCTTAATTCTTTCAAAAATTATTAAGCCTGGAGCAGCTGAATGGTTAGGAGGAAACAGGGAGGGATCATTAATATTGATTTTACACATGAGAAACAATCTCAAGAGGGTTTAGCATTTGGGCTATTTCATTAGCTCATTTTATTAGCAATCTCAAGACAGGTTTGTATTCAGCTAAGTTCAAAATGGCTGATGATTTCAAAATCAGAGAAGGCAGGTGGAATCACAAACTGCAGAATTGCCTGAGACATCTTAGGACCGCAGGCTGCACGCAGCAACATGAAATTCAGAGCTAATGAAATCAAACCACTGCTTCATAGCCAAGGAAAAGATGAACCGAAGCAGGTCAATACTGGGAGGACAGATTCATAAAGGTAACTGGTCTGACAAAATTCTCAGGAGACTGAGTGCAAATCTTAAAACTAAATATAAGGAGAAAGTTGTTTCTTATATATTAAGCAAGAAAAGGAGGCTACATATAAAGCTAACATAGTGGTTTGGTTGTCATAACTTGAGACAAAGGCACACACAATATCTTATACAGTTGTCTGGTTATGCTGTTGAGTTTCTTTTGTTTTTCCAGACAGAAAATGCAGCCTTTGAGGACAGACAGGTAGTGAGGGCTGGCCCTGACTGAGGCTTTTTCTGCTCAGAGGCAGCACTTTGTTTCCATGCAGGCAACAAGTCCTGGTTCCCAGTGCCTACTATGTCTGCCACTTGAGGATGTGTGGTGCCTCCTCACATTTAACACACACGAAAAAAGAAAAATTTTAAAGTAAGGACACAAGAGACTTGACACATCCGTAGGGTGATGTCAGTTTACTTTAGGTGAGCATCTGGCCAAGTCTGCCTGCAGCCCCGCTGTGAAAGGCCAGAGCCGAGCACCAGAGTAGCAATTACATCCCCAGCCATTAAACATTCAGATTGGCCTAAAAGTCAGGAGTTAGGATTTGGGATTGGTAGTTTTTTGAATAATCTGATTCAAATTATATCTATTTGTCTTTTGGCTCCTGAACTCCCACATTCATTGTCCTAATTTTTTTTTCCTGAAGCCTTGTACCTAAAAATGAGGTGAACTGTCAAATAAATCATCAGTTCCCAGCACAAAGAGCTAGTGACACAAATAGCAATGGGTGACCATCCCTTTTTGGGTTACTGAATCATTTACAGGCCAAGCCAAATTTTCTCTGTCTTCATATTCAATAATTTCACTCATATTTTTGCAGAAGGTTTTTTTTTCCAAAAACTACCTTCTGCTATTTCATACTCAGAACTTATACTGGTTAACTGTGCGCATCTCTTAAAAACACTCATTCTCTCAGCTCTTTTTCAGCAGAGCCTTAGAGCCTTTCCATCTGAACTTCACAGGACAACTCAGGAGGCTTTTATGGAACAAATATCTTTGCCCAAAACAATTAAATCTTGAAAAAAGAAACATGCGATTAATTTACTATTAATCTACCTCAGATTCTAGTACAGAATCTCAATGTTATATACAGAATAAAGTTGCACATAAAAAGTATCCACAGTAACACCGAAGTTGCATGTAGCTGAAATGAAGCCTTTGATCTTTGCTGTAACCGGCAGACATCCTTGATCCAGTTTCAGATCATTAGTGAGATTAAACTCATTCTCCCTTAGAAGTCTAGGGTGACTCATAATCAGAAAGCTATTGGTTTTAATGTTATACTTAATGACTTACTAAAAAATATTGGTTTGAAATATATCAATTTGACTCCCTGTTATTCCTTTTAAAGCCTCGGTTCCTTAGCATTTTCGTACAACTACTATCAAACACCTTTGCTAACAAACAGTTCTTTCAATACAAGTTTTCTCTATAAGAAGAAAATAAATAAGAACTTTTTTAAAAAATTTGAAAATATTAACTCCTGCAAACATTTAATTTACATTATGGAATTATCTACATGAATATTTCAAGTCAGCGCTGCTGTTGCACAGATTTAGGAGGTCTTCTCTTAGAAAATCAGAAGTCCAATGAATTGACAAATTAATGAATTAGAGACCCACACCCAACTTACTCTTATAAGAGAGTTTTTCTGGATGATTTCCCCGCTAACATCTGGTTTGGTGCCATATAATCTCACTCCTTACATAATAAAAAAACCCCTAACAACTGAAAATATTCTTATACAGTCTGCACTGTTGGGATTTTCAGACTCTATAGAGAACAGCATGGTTTGGGTGTCATCTTTTGTTTTCTTACAAAGGAGTTCTGGTTATGAAACACTTTTTCCATTTCAGATTTTTTTAAGAAGTAGTTTATAAAAGGAAACAATTAAAAAATCAGTCATGTATGCAGAGCTCAGTTTCTCAGAAACACACCATCATTATGCATAGTTCTAGTTTTTATACACAGAATCGTTTTGGAAAAGACTTTTAAGATCAAGTCCAGCCCTTAACCTNAAACTAAATATAAGGAGAAAGTTGTTTCTTATATATTAAGCAAGAAAAGGAGGCTACATATAAAGCTAACATAGTGGTTTGGTTGTCATAACTTGAGACAAAGGCGCACACACAGTATCTTATACAGTTGTCTGGTTATGCTGTTGAGTTTCTTTTGTTTTTCCAGACAGAAAATGCAGCCTTTGAGGACAGACAGGTAGTGAGGGCTGGCCCTGACTGAGGCTTTTTCTGCTCAGAGGCAGCTCTTTGTTTCCATGCAGGCAACAAGTCCTGGTTCCCAGTGCCTACTATGTCTGCCACTTGAGGATGTGTGGTGCCTCCTCACATTTAACACACACGAAAAAAGAAAAATTTTAAAGTAAGGACACAAGAGACTTGACACATCCGTAGGGTGATGTCAGTTTACTTTAGGTGAGCATCTGGCCAAGTCTGCCTGCAGCCCCGCTGTGAAAGGCCAGAGCCGAGCACCAGAGTAGCAATTACATCCCCAGCCATTAAACATTCAGATTGGCCTAAAAGTCAGGAGTTAGGATTTGGGATTGGTAGTTTTTTGAATAATCTGATTCAAATTATATCTATTTGTCTTTTGGCTCCTGAACTCCCACATTCATTGTCCTAATTTTTTTTTCCTGAAGCCTTGTACCTAAAAATGAGGTGAACTGTCAAATAAATCATCAGTTCCCAGCACAAAGAGCTAGTGACACAAATAGCAATGGGTGACCATCCCTTTTTGGGTTACTGAATCATTTACAGGCCAATCCAAATTTTCTCTGTCTTCACATTCAATAATTTTACTCACATTTTTGTGGAAGGGATGTTTTTTTTTCCAAAAACTACCTTCTGCTATTTCATACTCAGAACTTATACTGGCTCAGTATTAACTGTGCACATCTCTTAAAGACACTCATTCTCTCAGCTGGCTTTCAGCAGAGCCTTAGAGCCTTTCCATCTGAACTTCACAGGACAACTCAGGAGGCTTTTATGGAACAAATATCTTTGCCCAAAACAATTAAATCTTGAAAAAAGAAACATGCGATTAATTTACTATTAATCTACCTCAGATTCTAGTACAGAATCTCAGTGTTAAATACAGAATAAAGTTGCACATAAAAAGTATCCACAGTAACACCGAAGTTGCATGTAGCTGAAATGAAGCCTTTGATCTTTGCTGTAACCGGCAGACATCCTTGATCCAGTTTCAGATCATTAGTGAGATTAAACTCATTCTGCCTTAGAAGTCCAGGATGACTCATAATCAGAAAGCTATTGGTTTTAATGTTATACTTAATGACTTACTAAAAAATACTGGTTTGAAATATATCAATTTGACTCCCTGTTATTCCTTTTAAAGCCTCGGTTCCTTAGCATTTTCGTACAACTACTATCAAACACCTTTGCTAACAAACAGTTCTTTCAATACAAGTTTTCTCTATAAGAAGAAAATAAATAAGAACTTTTTTAAAAAATTTGAAAATATTAACTCCTGCAAACATTTAATTTACATTATGGAATTATCTACATGAATATTTCAAGTCAGCGCTGCTGTTGCACAGATTTAGGAGGTCTTCTCTTAGAAAATCAGAAGTCCAATTAATTGACAAATTAATGAATTAGAGACCCACACCCAACTTACTCTTATAAGAGAGTTTTTCTGGATGATTTCCCCGCTAACATCTGGTTTGGTGCCATATAATCTCACTCCTTACATAATAAAAAAACCCCTAACAACTGAAAATATTCTTATACAGTCTGCACTTTTGGGATTTTCAGACTCTATAGAGAACAGCATGGTTTGGGTGTCATCTTTTGTTTTCTTACAAAGGAGTTCTGGTTATGAAACACTTTTTCCATTTCAGATTTTTTTAAGAAGTAGTTTATAAAAGGAAACAATTAAANCCATTTCTTCTTGTCCTATCACTTGTTACTTTGGTGATCATCTCCCACCTCGTTAAAACCTCCTTTCAGATAGTTGTAAAGACCAATAGTATCTCCCCATAGCCTCCTTTTCTGCAGAATGAACGACTCCCTCAGCCATTACTCATGAGACCTGGGCTCTAGACCCTTCATCTTATTCTGCAGTAACTACTTGTTTAAGAACGAATCAAAACAAATGAAAAAATTCAAATTTGTGCCTGCTGGGTACTTTCTGCTACTGAAATTCTCCTAGGATAATATTTTAGTTCTCAAATAGTTCAGCATTTAGTTCTTCTTCACTCCTCCTTGTCCCCCTCTCCTTTTTCGTTCATCAGTCGTAGCCTGAATGTGACGGTCAGCATTTAGATTTTAGGATTCTTTAGGGACAGAATTTATTGTCATGCTTGGCTGTGTAGCAGTAGGAACAGCAAAATCATCTGACAACAAAAATAGCCGAATTTTATGGACAATATGTATTGCAGATGGACCTTGTAGTGTGAAGGTACAGGAGAAGTTTAACATATTTACTAGTTTAAAAAAAAAAAAATTGCCCGGTCAAGTGATTTTGTTTCATAGAATATTGCTGCTTCATTTAGAAGACTAATTGGAATGCGGAAAAGCAGAGGCAGCATAAGCACAAGTCAATGTACAAGATCAGAAGGGCAAAGTAGTCAAAATGCTTGTGATATCTGTGTGATCTTAGTGCAGAGCTATTGAAAGGGCAGAGGCTTCCAGCATTTCTTGAGTGGAGGGGGACCTTCATTATTGGAATAACTTCAGGAATGTTTTTTTAGTCACACAGTTTCTGTGGACTCAGGGATAGGATTGCTTTTGCTGTAACCAACTTCAACACACAGGAATATGCGCTTTCTGTGCACACAACAAAGACACATCTCAGCAGTGCCCGGAAAACAGTTTTACACACGCATCTCTGAGCTAAAAAAGCACCTAGCACTATTTGAAAAAGCCTTTCCTGCCTCTTTTTCAGTGTAACTCTACATAGAAAAGTCAGTTCAGAAAACTGCACTGGAGTTCCCATCTCAAGGAGAAAATGCAGCGCCAGAAGACAAAGGATGCTCATCCACTAGTAAACCCTGAGACAGCCACATACTGATTAATACCAGCCTCAGATGATCAAGTTCTGAAAGAAAAATCCACACTTGTTAAATACCTTAATAGCCTCAGGAAGGTGAAAGTGTTGTCTTTTCTCCTTCAGTCGTCTCAAAACACTGTCCATGGTTTCTTCTACTGAGGGAGCTGGTTCGGTGCTTGTGGCCTCCTGTGTCCCAGCCTCTTTAGAGGTCCCCGTGTTTTCGCAATGATCGTTTCTTTGGGGTGCTCTAGAGATACAGTTTTGCTCTTCTGACATTCTGAGTTTCAGATCTGAAAAGCAAATGACCCAGCAAGTAAATACATCAGAACTATTTGCAAACAAGGAAAAAGCTACCCCTACTTCTTGCATACAATTGTTATCATACTACAGTTGTGTAGGAAAGTAACGCTGCTTAACTTCAACGTGTGACAACTTTTACCTGGTTAAAGTGAAATCCAAGGGTCAAGGGATGAGATTGTATCCAGGCCAAAGAAACTTAACAGCACTGCTCTTTCCCCTCCAAGCCCATCTTTGACAGAAAACATGACCATGGGTGAGGGCTGAAAGTCACTGGGTTAAAGAGTGGGGTCTGGGCAGGAATCAGGGCAGAATTTCAGTGGGACTGAGGTTAAGAAAGGGGCCAAACAGCACCATAGAGTATTTGTGGGAGGTTTGAAGATGGGGCAGGTTGAGGGAAGGAGTATATATGGAAGCAGAGCTCACACTTGCCCCTTAAACCTCATTAAACCCACACACTCTCAAATGAGCCAATGTCTGGATAAGTAAGAACACGTCCAAGCCTGCTGTGAGGAGTGTCATCTAAGGACGCAGTTCTTTGCAAACACTGTCCTGGACAAGAAGCAGTGCCTCTGCAGCCACTTGCCCCACTTTCATCACTGTTGTGCTTACCTGCCCTCCTAAGCTGCTGTGCAAGCGAGGAGAGCAAGGGCCCTCCCCTAAGCAGGGCTGGGGAGGCTAAGTTGTGCTACAGAGCCTGTCATGTAGCTGCCAGGCTACTGGAGTCATGTACCCCAGGTCTGCAAAATCAACCCCATTTTTCTCTAATGCAATTTAAACCCTAACACTCCCATCCAGAGGCTGCATTGCCATCCCAGCCAGGCTACTAAGCTGGTCCTCACAAGATCAGCCACTTGGCTAAAATTACTTCATTTGGCAGTAAGGTACCTAAGCGACCCAGCAGAAGGGTTAGGTTACAATATGTCCTAAATTCATCATCAGCAACCTGCCTAGATGCAATAAAGTAAGTGTATTAGCCTGACACCAAGCCAAAGACCCTGGAGTTTCAGGAACCTGCACAGAGCAACAAGGAAATTGAATTAAGCTCTGAATTAGCTCCTGTAAATCCAGGCTTTGTTCCTAGAGTGAGCCTAGCCAGTGAGGGACCTCAGACAAGGCAGAAGATGGCTACAAATGTCTTAAATTTATTGAAATCAATGCGGAAACAGTAACATAATTTTTAGTTGTGACAGTCTGAAGATGCAAACCAGGTTTGTATGGAAAACCAATTAACTTTATTAAACTCCTAGAGTTAGGAAGGATGGACAAGCCTTGTGAACCTGAAGGACCTACAAGCACTTGAACCCTTTTCTATTTCAACAGCACCTGTCTCATGAACCTCATGCATCTTACTTCACTTAAAAGCAGTGTTATTATGGAGGATAATAAAATCAAGGATGTTCACAGCATCAAGGTATTTTGGCTCTGCAGGTGGGTCTGATCTATGAACGCTAGATCTCCTGGCTAGATGAAGCAGTGTTTGAGTCAGAGAGATCATTTTCAGAAATTTAATAATGTAGTTTGGCCATTTCTTTTCACACTCCCTTCCTTGATTTATAACACAGAGTTCAAGAGGAGGGGAAAAAAGAAACCTAGTAATTATACAGCCTAGTATTTAAGGGAGAAATTTCCAGAAGAAATTTATTCAATGATGGGTTTCTTATTCTTTTATCATAATGACATCCTCTATACCGACATTCTTAACTAAAGTTAAGATCATACAAGAGAAGAAATTTAATACTACAATTTAAGTATTATTGAGAATCCATATATAAAGTGGAAAAAAAAGATGTACGTGAATTATAAATAAATATAAAAAGAAAAAATATCAGTCCTGGCTACACTGTCCCTGAGAGCAACCATGTGATACACCCACAGACAATAATGGAGCAGTATGCAAACAGTCAAGGGCAAAACTCAACTCTTAAGACCAAATCTAATATTTGGGAAAGATCTGTTTTTATGATCAAAAAAAAAATGAAAGCTTTAGAGTTGTGTAACCTCAGTCACAGAAACATTTTGCACCTACATTTGTACTATTACAAGGGCATTTTTAACTTTGTCATTCTGTTTTTCAGACCCTCTCAGAAATATCCAGGCTGACATTACTTTTTGCATGAACGTTTATAGTTACGAGGGAGAGATCATGTCTTTTTCCCCTTCCACTTTTCAGCCTTGTTATGAAGGTTGAACTGGCTTACTTTAATCCTTGCTTTCAGGAATCAAGGCAAGTCATGTCACCTAATTTCTTCATTGTAATTGGGAGACTTGCCATACACTAGTGAAAAATAAGCAAAGAACTGAGGTTAGAAAACTAACGCTAAAATATTCTAGGTACATTCATACTTCCAAAAGCTTCAGCAACGTGAAACAACGTGTTATAATGTACCTTTCAGCTGCTTACGACCTTTGGCCAAATCATTCATCCATTTCAGAACTTCAGGATTGGAAGTTTTGTCACCATGTGAAGGCTGATATAAAAAAAAAAAAAAAAAAAGAAGAATGGTAAAGAAGGGATTGACGGTTATACAATAAAACTCCATTCATACAGAGTATGCTAAAAAATGTCAGCATTTCCAACTGCGCTATATCACTGTGTCATGCAGAGCATTTGGCTTGATCATGGTACTAATTTATCATGCCTTATCTCCCCCCTTTGTGGCACACTGCTCATGGATCTGAGTATTTTGGCTCTGTGATGGGTTTAATTTTGG
>WAAB01009863.1:0-30270 GCA_013389865.1 Piaya cayana | reverse complement strand
TCATAACTGTGTTTATCCCAGAGTGGATGCAGGAACTGAACTAAATATTGACTTAGAGGGCTTAGTGCCTTAGATTGTAGGTAGACACAGCACTGCAGATAGAGATGTACAGTTACATATCTCAATCTGCAAGCTGAGTCTCAGGAGTAGGATTTGGCTGCCTAAGCTTAAGTGCTTCATGTCACCTTAGACCTCATGGATATTCTGACCTCACTTGCTATGACAGAAAGGTTCAGGTTGCCTCTGAGACCTCCATCATCTCTAACTGGAGAGCTCTTAGATGTCCCAAGATATCTCAAGGGCTCAAGCTCTTGTATCGCTCTATCAGTGTCTATATGAGAGTTCAATTTCAATTTCTATTCTAAACATTTAACTTGGATCACCTGTCCCAAGCAGGAAGCTTGCTGTTCAAAGCCTTCAAAAGAAACTAGAAGCTTCTTCAGAGTGCTTGGAAACAAGGAAAACCCAAAGGGATCCAACCTTCTACCAGAGAGACTGTGAATAGAAGGGAGCTCCCAGTTTATTTCTTCAACAAAGGGAACATCCATCACATACAAGAAGGATTAAAGTAAAGGCAATACACTGAGTAAAGACCCCAGGTCACATTGTTGCTGTCAGCAGCACCCACACCATGTCACAGTTTCACTCGAGCACAGGACTTGATTTTCTCCAGGTCTGTGTACAGGACACCAGCCGCAGCAGTGACCGTGTTGAAGACCAGTAAAACCTTGATCTGAAGCAGCCTTTATGGACTCAGCCCTGGGCCACATTCTTAACTTTGGAGACAGAGGAGGAATTCATAATTAAGACAATCCCCCTTCCCTCTGACATTGCAGGAGTAATAGAAAATGATTATTTTCCCCCTTTTCACCAACCTATGTGGTTCCCTTCCACCCGGCACTGCAGGGTCCCCAGTCCATCTTCGGCCTGAATAGGGTAGCTGTGAAGAGACAATGGATATTGCTGAGCCTTGGGAGCAAAAAGAACAAAACACAGTGAGAATCACCTAACCTAGAAAAGATGTGATCCTATACATCTAATTACAATCTGCTCCCTTTAGAAACAGGGGAGAGGAACAGGTGAGAAGGAGAGGAACAACCCATCTTCTCACTGAAGACCAGGAGTTTGGTAACTTAGGAAGATGTGTCNCAACTCACACTCACATTTAAATCCCCCTCCTGGGAGCCATGAGGAATTTTACAGTGTAATAAGAGGGGGCACTGAAGACCCCCAGGAGCCCTAGTGACAAATTCTGTGAGAGCAAATGTTCCCCCTGGTTCCCTGTAAAAACAGCCTCTCTCTTCCAGGGCTCAGAGGCACCTTGAGAAGAGAACCACTCATAGAAGAAGTGCTGCTCCAGAGCCATGGATTTTTCTATAATTCAACAGGGTGCAAGAAACAGAAGCCTAAAGGGCCTCCTGCAACTTCGAGGAGTCAAGGATAGATTAACACCAAGAGCTGGCAGTGCTGGTGCCCAGGCACTACAGCCTGTCTGCTAAGGCTGTTAAATTTTTAGAGCTCTCCTTGCCCCGTTTGGGCTCAGGTCACCTAATCCACCCTGCAAGCTACTGTCTGTATGACTGAAGATAATGCCTTGACCAGGGTCAATAAATAGTTTGGGAACATGAGCAGCCTGAAACACCCACCCTGGTTTAGAGTCTACAGAATCGAACAGATGTGGCCAGGGCACAGCACATCATCCCTGGGCCAGAGAACAGCCCCTGGCCCTGCCTGGCGTCAGCTAGAGGGACAGAGACCCAGCACCCCTCACCCACCCTATCACAAACCATATAGACAATTAACTCATTATCTTTTCCTACCTTGAGGTGAAGCAGAAGAGCTTCTCCAAAAGCCAAGAAAATCTTTTGTGCACTAAACCCTTCCCCCAACACAAGACAAAGATAAGACAAGAACTGACATGCTTCCAGCTCGCCTGTCGGCAAAGGAGCAGAGACTGGTCCATCCATCTGCTGTGAGGACTGCTGGCCTGGGAAAAGATAAACAGGGAAAGGAGAGATGATGGAACACAGGGAAAACCTGATCCTGATAAAAGCAGCACCCGGTGTTCTCAAATGGGGCAGGAATTCCCCCTTGCTTGTATCTTGCATTTATTAACCTTCTAGAAAACTGGACAAGCCCTAATCTCCGATTTCCTCACCTGCAAATTGTATTTCCCCAAATCACAGAATCACCAGGTTGGAAGAGACCCATCGGATCATCGAGTCCAACCATTCCCACCAATCACTAACCCATGTCCCTCAGCACCTCGTCCACCCGTCCCTTAAACCCCTCCAGGGAAGGTGAATCAACCCCCTCCCTGGGCAGCCTCTGACACTGCCCAATCACCCTTTCCATGAAAATTTTTTTCTGATGTCCAGCCTGAATGATTATTTCAGCTTCAGCTCAGAGTCACCTCTAATTATTCCTCTATCTTTACTAAGAAAGCAAGAACTGCACAGACCACATCAGGACCAACTTTGAGACACCCCTGTCAGCTCTGAATGACCCAAATCCTAAGAACTAATCCTAATACAGCAAGGGACAGCTTCCACTGGAGAAGAGGCATCAGGTGGGAGCAATAAATTCACAGTAATTAGCATTATAAGCAAAGGTTGGCAGGGTTTCTTTGAGAATTAAGAAGCAAGGAAGGAAAATGCACTATCAAAACCTGCAATGCAGGCACTGTGCTATGACCCATGCTTCAGAGTGTAGTTGTATAAGGTTTTAATAAAGTTTTTTATCACCGCAGCTGCTGATATTGAGATGTCTTTCCTTTTAATGATGAATAGATAAAACAAGCACTGCAAAATGGTCAGTTCAGCATCACTGGACTATTGCATCCCATACAAAGCATGGGAAAGGGTGCAGAACACACTTGAAACTATAAAAATATTCTCTTTTATTCATCCAAATCCTAAATCAGTGCAACCAGGGACAGAAAGAATGCTCTGGCCAAGTCCAAGTCTCCACTCAATACATATTTCCTAACGCACCAACTCCAGGCAAAGCATCCATGGGAGGTTTCATGTGAAGCTGTCTGGGATGCTTGATTTTGAGGCTGTTTCCTTGCCTGTGCTGGTGAGGTTAAGCTATAAATGAATAATCTAGTGATGGAGCAGGCAGGCACATCCAGCCTGCAGTCAGAACAGCCTTTCTTCACACTGATCAAAGGTCTCACAGTTCCACTACAGGCAGGTAAAACAATAACAAATATCAAACAAAGGATGCTAACATGCATCCAATGAGCTAAAGTACAGAGCTGAGAAATAGGCACGGCTGGTACGGCAGGAGCCTGCACTGCTTTTATTCATGCTAGTAGAGAAATTACTTAGCAAGAGACACTTCATTCGGTCTGAGAAAGAGTTAAAAAGCACCTAGTGGTCAAATATGTGCTGCAACAGTTAATTTCTCACTACTGAGGCTACACACCTTCCCTGGATCCAGAAACAATCCTTATAATGCCAGTACAGTAACTGTAGATTAATAGTTCACCTTTAAAACACTCAGAGTTCTCCACTGCCATTGACAGAAGAGCAAGAAATCACAGAATCAGGGAATGGTCTAGATTGGAAGGAGCCTCAGAGCCCATCCAGTGCCACCCCTGCTATGGGCTGGGACACCTCCCACTGGATCAGGGGCTCCAAGTCCCATCCAACCTGGCCTTGAACCCCTCCAGGGATGGGGCAGCCACCCCTGCTCTGGGCAACCTCCATGGTATCAGAGAACACTTCCATATGTACAGAAATACATAGCAGAAAGCAGCTCAGCGTTCATGTTAATTTTATATTCACTGTGCTTAAAGTGCTGCTGTCCCAAAGTAAATTCTTCAAATCTACCTCCTTTGCTCTGTTGCACGTAACCACAGAAGTAGCAGAAAATAAAAATCAAACCTTTGTTGAGAACAAATAAGTGACTAGAGAGGGTTTAAAGTGGTAAATAACAAAGTTTTTCTCAAAATGCTTCTGCTTTGTCTTCCGACTCACCAGAGCATCTGTTTCAAACTAATAGTTTTTCTAAAAATGCAAATGGAGGGGAAAATTTATTTAACTTTTAGATTCTGACGTTGTTTTAATTAGTTAAATTTTAATTTGCTCGCCAAAATAAGATCTACAGCGACCAGACACAATTACAGTACAATTCACACTGAGCTGTGATTGACTGTGCTGCCAGCAAACAAACCAGCTCGCTTAATGGACCAGTTGCAATTAGATTAACGAAGTTTGCTGGAGCCCAGCTCATGGGCTGCAATAAACCACAAAGGGAGTAAACAGCAATTCTGGTCCAACTGGTTACAATTTATTGCTGACAAGGATGGCGATGGAAGAAGTTCCAGTTTACAGGGATGGGGTCAGATAGCAGCCTGGACATAATTACCCATCAATATAATCCTCGTTGAAGTCCAGGGTCTCATATCTTCCAGCAAGTATCTTGCCATGGATCTCTATTAAATCCCCTGTTTAAAAGGAAATGGAAGTCGAAGAGAAGCTTTTAAAACCACGGAGTTTGTATTTGCAGATTTTGTGAGCTGAACACAAGTTGTTCTTGGTCCTTGCAGATTATGCAGAGAGGTGACAACTGCCTGCGCTGGTGTCTAACTTCAACTGTGGTAGAAGCTGAGAGCGATTTTGCACTGAATTCACTTTCCCTGATACATGTTGTTTCCCACACAAAGACCACTCCTGGTTTTTGAGCAGATCTCTAGTATTCATACTCAAGCATTTTCCTCAATTCTTAACTAAACCCTACATTCTGACCAAATTCCACGGGAGAACCTCACAAAGCAACCAGAACGATGTCATCTGCTCACTAGGCAGGGTCCAGGTCTAACGAAGAGCTCAGCGTGCGTGCAGCCAGCTGAATCACTCAACACTCCCCTGACTACACTGGGCACCAGCACAGTCTGTTGCCTACGCAGAGGTGCCTTCAATCATTCGAGTCACCCTATTCCCTCACTGTGGCTCCCAAAGGAAATGTCATCCTGGCCCTGGTCCCTATCTACCAGCTCCAAGCAGCATCTCCATGCTCCAGCCCATCTCAAACAGCACGAGACACTCAGCGTTACTCATGTTCTTCACTGACTACACCGGGAGGTCCAACATCCAGCAAACACAAGGAAAGCCCCATACAGAGACTCTAATGCGAGACATAAGATTCTGGAGCTGAGTTGCACCTGAAAATTATTGGAAACGAGGGACTGAGAATTGGGAGCATCTATATGACCTAATCACCCAAGCACCTCTCTGCTTTCTTGTGACACTAAAGTTTTCACTAATATTGTCTTTGGAAATCAGCATTTCAATCTTCTCTAAAGCAGCCTGCAAATACAGACAGTAGGAAGAGAAATCTTCCGTATCCCAGTTCAGACCAAAACCAGCAACTGTCTTTTTATGTGACTTCAAAGTCTGATCTAAAGCCCCACCAACCCAAAGGTCTGTATGGCATTACAATATCATCACCCAGTAGCTAATTTTTCCTACAATTATCACATAAATAAGGTAGGATGACTCAAGTTGAGACCGATAAGTCCTATCCATCTGCTGAGCACAAGAGAAGTACCAGATAACGTGGTCACTGTGCAGCCTGCGCTGCAGGCTCTCCCACCTTATCAAACCCATTTTCCTCTCCAGTATGAGCTCAGATGTTAAATTCTAGAGATGCTCATTTGAATCCTCACCAAGACAGAACCCCCCCATAAAGAGAAACACAGCATAGAACATCAGATAATAATTAAAGTGGGTTCCAGTAAGAGCAGGGCTGTACCTGGAATGCCAGATGCTGGAACAACTTGGTAAATCACAGGTGTCTGCGCAGCAGAAAACTGCAAAGAGAAATTTGTAGTTAAATGGCAGCTGTTTTCACAGCAGCCCAGCAAGACCTGATCAGACATTGCTCACAACAGGCAGTGACTGCATTTCAGAGGCTCCCACTTCAGATTTGATCTCTGAAGCCAAGTCCTGCTTAGGAACTGGGGGGAGTTGGTAAGTGCCATGTCCCTATCCTATCCCCTCTGCATTCAGAGCTTGCTGCTATTTTTGCATCCACTTTGTGCCCAGATTTTCCACTCCGGCTTGTGTCAAATCCAGGAGACACGGTTTAATACGCTATAAAATTCCTGAGCCATTTGTTAGCTGCAGTAGAGGCCATCCACACAGCCCGCAGTACTGCTAGCTGGCTGAGTCCTGATTCCAACTCACTCATTAGCTGCTTTACTTCCTTAACCTTACAGAAAAGTGCATTTCCCATGGGTCCCTGTTCTCCAAGTCATCCATTCCTCACTCAGCCTTCCCCACCATCATTTTGAGCCCTCTCCTGCCCTCACTTGCCCCTAAAAATGCTACTGTCAGCTCAATAAATAGCATTAAAAACCTCACTTGCTGAATCAAATCAAAGACAATTGTGTAGGTGGGTAATGACCAAGCTTCCCTTGAACCCCATTCTCTTTCACAGCCCAGACTTTGCTTCCCTCTTCCTCGTGGTCATGTGAAAAATGAATGAGCAGCTACAGACTCCCTGCAGCGCTGGCCACTTCTGAGGAGCAAAGACCGTGCCCTGGGCTGGAACCAACGCAGAGAAAGAAGCCAAAACCAGCACAAAAAGCCAGGGCCACTAGCTGACACGAGCCTTCCAAGTTGTTTAGACTTGTTGCTGCCTGCAGCAGGGTTTTTCAATCTACTGCAGAGGCAAAATTAATTTTTAATACACATAGCTCCCAGGTCCCAGTCCCAAAACAAAGAGACACACTGTTTTATTTAGCTTGGAATATGCCTCATTAACAGCATCCCCTGGTGATTTTTCATCAACTCTCCAAGCTAGACGAACCACCCAATGGTTCTTCAGCTTTAATGTGCAATTTACTGAAAACACTGGGCTTCCTCGCTCGATGCTCAAAGTTAGCGCAGGGGTGAGACGTGACTTCCACACACACCAGGGCCTCATCCCAGAGTCACAGCAACAGCTAAAGACTCTGCTCAGCAAGAGATCCTGACACCATCCTCATTAACTGCTCTAATACTACCATACCCCACAACCCCATGAGACAACAGGCCTCAACGCTGAGAGGCAAAAGAAAACTAAGGGCTTGAGGGGAAGTTTCAAGCTCTCTGAGCAACAGATGGGAAATAACAACCAAGGTCTGAGCCTTCCAAATCTTGCTGCTCTTAGGTGTGGAGAGCTGCCCTAGGAGGTCTGGATAGATGCTCTTCTTTGCAATCAGCTGTCCCACTGGGAGGAATTCTTGCCCACGGTTACCTGTGAGTGTAGATTGTTAGCTGCCATCCTACAGCTTGAAGGGTAACACCAGGATAATCATAGAACAGTTTGGGTTGGAAGGGACATTAAAGCCCATCCAGTTTCAACCCCCCAGCCATGGGCAGGGCCACCTCCCACTGCATCAGGGGCTCCAAATCCCATCCAACCTGGCCTTGAACCCCTCCAGGGATGGGGCAGCTTCCCTGGGCAGCCTGTTCCAGTGCCTCACTACTCTCATGGTCAATAAATTATTCTTTATGTCAAGTCTAAATCTGCCCCTCTCCAGTTTATACCCATCACCCTTGGTCCGATCGCTAGGAGCCTGTGTGAATTCTGACACTAGTGTCTGACTGCATGGCTGAAGTGCACAAACTTGGACCCAGACATTTGATTCTGGAAAGTCCTATCACCTAATCTATCCAGTGCCAGACTGATTAGTACCTTCAAGCAACAGGTTTAAGGGGCAGCAGGGGCATCCGAACTTCTTGTCCTTACTTGCAATCAGACATAGAATCATAGAATCCTCAAGTTGAAAGAGACCCACCAGATCATCCAGTCCAACTATTCCCATCAATCACTAACCCATGTCCCTCAGCACCTCGTCCACCTGCACCTTAAACCCCTCCAGGGAAGGTGAATCAACCCCCTCCCTGGGCAGCCTCTGCCAGTGCCTAACAATTCTTTCTGTGAAGAATTTATAAAGCATGAGAGAATAATTCACAAATGTTCTCTGTGATACTATGTCTGAAGTCTGACCCCCTTCAATACCCTGAATTCTTTCTCATAATTTTGATCCTTGCTTAATGGTTACCTTGAAAGTAGAGTTTTCTTTCTCCGTCTCAGTGAGGTTGTTAATTACACGTCCTTTAAAGATCACCTCCACGTAGTACAAACCCTCACGGGGTGATGGCCTAGGTGGAAGAAAATGTGTTATTTTTATACAGATTTGGTTTATTTTTTAGGAGGTGACAGGTCCTCACAAGGTCTCAATTTTTAGGCTTTGATAAAGCAAAGAATGAGCCCTGTCAAAGCTGAGGCTTTGAGAAAACAAAGAGAATTTACACTGTGAACCCAAATTCTAAAACCACAATTTCAAATAAAACAGACACAGCAAGAAGTTACAGTCAAGTGCAGAGGGTGACAGGGCCACATCAGAACTCTATGCAAATGATTCCTTAACACAAAATACAGACATGCTCATTAATACTAATAAATAATTGTTATTCATTAGTACTAAAAGAACCCAGGGCTGCCTGGATTTACAGGGCATCTCGATCCTGGTTTCCAGGTGAATCCCACACCCTGGATGCACAGGATCAACACCACATCGGGCAACCTGGGCTGTTCCAACAGCTCCACATCCTTCTTACACTGAGGATGCTCCCCAGGAACAGCTGCTGCCCAGGGATGTGGCAACACTGCTTCCCTTCTCTCCAAAATAGTGATTTGTTAATGGGGAGGTGGAAGGTCAACTGCAGCATGTTAAAAAAAAAAGATTAAATAACGACTAAGATAATAACAACCCTTATCTTGTCACCCAGGGTGGTTGAGGTTAACCACTTGGGGCTGGTCAAGCACAGGATTATATCTCTCCCCTGGATATAGTATGAGGTTCAATAAGATGTGCTTGTCATTTCATGGAAAAAAATATGAATGTGAAGACATCTCTGTATATACAAAGTTCTCCAAAGTCACTCTGAAGTTGGGTAGAAGCTCTCGGGACAAACCCTGGGTCTTCTCCAGCACCATTTCAAGTGTACCTGCCTAATAGTTAAACCATTAAGCGTAAATTTTCTTGTTTCATCTCTTTCTCTCCCCCTCATTTACCTTAATGCTTTTTGAATGATATCACTGAGTGTCTGATCGAATCCAAGTGACCTTGGCTGCGTTAGGGGACCACATTGTGATCTGAACAGACTGAAACTGTTTTCTGCAGCTTTGGGAAGTGGCTCCTCCAGCCACCACCATCACCTCAGCTGCACACACAAGTGTTCTGGTCTGGTTTCTTATTCTGGTCAAAACCAGCATGAATTTTGCTTTTGATTTTTGCTCTGAAAGTGACCTTGTCAGCCTCCAAGTGACCACAGAGATAAATAAACCACCTTATCTTGGCTGTGAGAGGTCAAGAGAAGCTCAGATGCAAGCGTCTATGTGGCTCACGGATTGGGGTGAGACAATGGAAGAAAATAAGGATCCTACTAGATGAACAGCAAATCTTACCCACACCAGAGTCAGGGACCATACCTTGTTCTGCATCTTATAGTGGGTAAGTCAAAACAAAGAGGAGAGACATCACACGGCAACCTGGGCAGATCTGGATTCAGCAGGAACACCTCCAGCTGGGACCCACTGGCTGAAGAGACACCTTCTAGCTGGTGGGATTCTGAGCCTGAGCAATTAAAAATCAACAAGAGCTTCATGAGGACAGGACTGCTCACAGTCAGTCACGATATAAACTTTTTTGAACATGCAACCCAGGAGCAGCTGCCAGTACAGAAAGGGGTCCAGGAAAGCTGGGGAGGGGCTGTTTATCAGAGAGTGCAGGGATAGGGCAAGGGGAAACAGTTTTAAGATGAAAGAGGGGAGATTAAGGTGAGATCTCAGGAAGAAATTTTTTCCTGTGAGGGTGGGGAGGCCCTGGCCCAGGTTGCCGAGAGCAGGGGTGGCTGCCCCATCCCTGGAGGGGTTCAAGGCCAGGTTGGATGGGGCTTGGAGCCCTGATCCAGTGAGAAGATGCCTCTGCCCACAGCAGGAGGGGGGAACTGGGTGATCTTTAAGGTCCCTTCCAACACAAAACATTCTATTACTTTTAATCTTCAGAAAGACAAGTTATATATGAACATATACTACCATGCTAAATTCTGTAGCATAATCAAATACAGCTAGAAACAAAGAAGGCTTAGAACAATTTTTCACAGAAAGGGTCATTGGGCAGTGTCAGAGGCTGCCCAGAGAGGGGGTTGACTCGCCTTCCCTGGAGGGGTTTAAGGGACAAGTGGATGAGGTGCCGAGGGACATGGGTTAGTGATTGATGGGAATGGTTGGACTCAATGACCCTGTGGGTCTTTTCCAACCTGGTGATTCTGTGAACTCTCCCTTTGCTCATAATCTCCACAGGTGGTTCCTAGCCCACAGACTCACTTTAAATGCCATCAGTGGTTTCTCGATTTGCAAACTGCACATTTCCTCCACATCTCAGGAAGGTTTTCCACCCTCTCCCAAAGCCTGACTGCCTGCTTACCCCCTAAAAAAAGCTTCACCCTACTTGAACAGGGAGTTTTCTGCATTGACTGTCTCTGCCTGTTGCATAGTGCTTTTGGAGAAACTTCTCCCTTGAAGACCTGAGCTTCCTTTCTTCCCTCAATTTCATTTTCTCTAAGGAAGCATCCTATACTCAAGTGAGACAGGCACCATTCATCATAAAGTACAGTGTCAGAACCCAAAGAGTTAAGGTCAACATACAGCTGGCCCAGAAAACAACTCTCTTCCCAACAAATCAATGTTCAGCACTTAAAAAACAATCAAGTCTAGCTTTGTACAGTTGGGTTTTGGCCCAAGTGGGTACAGCATTTAAATCTGTGATTTTTACTTATATCATATTTATTGCTACTGTTTGTAAAGCTTCAGCATCAGCAAAGCTATGAATATAGGAGATTTCCAGCTTTCTTCCAAAAAAAAGGGTTAGCAGGAAAGAAATGTCTACCCCTAGGTCTACAAAAATAAGAGAACAATCTGACTTCTCTGGCTTAGAAGGAACTTAAAAGGTAGCAACCATCAGCAGTAGCTTATGAAGGAATGATTTCAAGCTCATTTCATGTTACAGGTGCCATGGCCCAAGTACCTGTTGCTTGGGCTTTGTCACCCCCAACACAACTCTCTTAATGGAGCTGATTCTATGTGACTTCATACAAGTTCAAAACTCACCATCCAGGGTAAGAGTAATCCAGGTTCCTCCCATGATGCTGCCTTCTCGAGGCTCGATGAGCAATCCTGTGGCTGTCACTGCAAAAGCAACCCAGCTACATCAAACTGAAGTGTAATGCAGTGAAAATCTCAAACCTGGCAAGGTCTGAGAGCTGCCCTCCTGCCATCCCACCCTCCATCTCATTTTTCCTTCTTAGTCACATTGCTCAGCCTTTCCCCAGCTGCCTTCCCCAGGCAATAATCCTAATCCCCCTCAGGGAGGCTGATGCCTTCAAGGTTTCATGAACTAAGGTACAGTCTGAGCACCCTTGTCCTCCTCAAGAAATAAAAGAGACAATAAACCTTGTCTAGTTTCCAGCTCTCTAAGAAAAGTGTTTGTAAACTTCTGTACGCTCTCCCAAGTCTAGGGCTGCCCTCAAAACACACCCTGTTCCAGATCCCAGACAGCCTCTTCAGCTCTTTCTTTACAAAAGCCATTAGGAAAGAAACATCAGCCTGGAAAGGAGCCTTTTTATAGATAGGAAAAAAAAATTCACAGAAAGGGTCATTGGTCACGGGCAGAGGCGGCCCAGGGAGGGGGGTGAGTCAACTTTCCTGGAGGGGTTTCAGGGANCCAAAGAGTTAAGGTCAACATACAGCTGGCCCAGAAAACAACTCTCTTCCCAACAAATCAATGTTCAGCACTAAAAAAAATCAAGTCTAGCTTTGTACAGTTGGGCTTTGTCCCAAGTGGCTACAGCATTTAAATCTGTGATTTTTACTTATATCATATTTATTGCTACTGTTTGTAAAGCTTCAGCATCAGCAAAGCTATGAATATAGGAGATTTCCAGCTTTCTTCCAAAAAAAAGGGTTAGCAGGAAAGAAATGTCTACCCCTAGGTCTACAAAAATAAGAGAACAATCTGACTTCTCTGGCTTAGAAGGAACTTAAAAGGTAGCAACCATCAGCAGTAGCTTATGAAGGAATGATTTCAAGCTCATTTCATGTTACAGGTGCCATGGCCCAAGTACCTGTTGCTTGGGCTTTGTCACCCCCAACACAACTCTCTTAATGGAGCTGATTCTATGTGACTTCATACAAGTTCAAAACTCACCATCCAGGGTAAGAGTAATCCAGGTTCCTCCCATGATGCTGCCTTCTCGAGGCTCGATGAGCAATCCTGTGGCTGTCACTGCAAAAGCAACCCAGCTACATCAAACTGAAGTGTAATGCAGTGAAAATCTCACCCCGGCGAGGTCTGACAGCTGCCCTCCTGCCATCCCACCCTCCATCTCATTTTTCCTTCTTAGTCACATTGCTCAGCCTTTCCCCAGCTGCCTTCCCCAGGCAATAATCCTAATCCCCCTCAGGGAGGCTGATGCCTTCAAGGCTTCATGAACTAAGGTACAGTCTGAGCACCCTTGTCCTCCTCAAGAAATAAGATAGACAATAAACCTTGTCTAGTTTCCAGCTCTCAAAGAAAAGCGTTTGTAAACTTCTGTACCCTCTCCCAAGTCTAGGGCTGCCCACAAAACACACCTTGTTCCAGATCCCAGACAGCCTGTTCAGCTCGTTCTTTACAAACCATTAGGAAAAAAACATCAGCCTGGAAAGGAGCTTTTTTATAGGAAAAAAAAATTCACAGAAAGGGTCATTGGTCACTGTCAGAGGCTGCCCAGGGAGGGGGTTGAGTCACCTTCCCTGGAGGGGTTTAAGGGACAGGTGGACGAGGTGCTGAGGGACATGGGTTAGTGATTGATGGGAATGGTTGGACTCGACCCAGTGGGTCTCTTCCAACCTGGCAATTCTATGATTCTAAGCCACCTGTAACCTTATTTTAGGGACCCTCATCCTCTGAGGCTAATCGACATTAACCAGTGACTGGCTCTTTTTTTTTTTACAGTTAACTATCAGGAATTTCCAGGGGGCCTTTACACTGACACCCAGTTTTCAGTTTGGTATCCCAGGAGATTTCCAGCTTCTTAGCCACAAGTGAACATTATCTCAATAATACCAGGACTGCTCAATGGAGCCAAATCCTGGAAATGCTTCACGAACCTTTAATATCAACATGCACACAGCAATGTGACCATCATCAAGGGAAAGAAAACCAACAGGCATGAGCTGAACCCAGGCAGAAGAGGGAAAATTGACAATGAATCCAGAAATCTTCACTGGCTATGGAAATAACACCATGAAAAGCTGTGATAAGGGTGGACAACATCCAGTGTGCTCCAGGCAACATCCCACTGTATCCAAGACGTTTTGGAAGTGCTTCCCTATCTCTCACTCACAGCCCATCTCTATCCCACCCAGGGGCACTGGAGCTTGCTGGTGCCATACGACTCCTCTGTCACCCACCTGTAAAGAATATCAGCTCAGCACTCAGAAAGGGCCATCTCCAAGCATTCATCTTGAAGCATGAGTGGGGATGGGATTTCACACGAGTCTGGCTCTAGGATCTTGTCTTGGGGCCTCAGCACCTCCCCAGTAACTTTAAAACAAACCCCATCTGTATTCTTCCTTCACCCTGCAGACCTGTGGGAGCAAGAGTCTCTGTTACAGCAGGCGAGACAGGCTGCGATGCAGAATCCCAGAGGAAACACAATAAAGGAGATGAAGATTGGTCAGAAGCTCTAGTTATCCCATAACTATGTGAAATATGCTGTCCCCATAGAGCCAACTTCTGTCTATTCCTAAATGCACCACAGACCTGCTGTAATAACTCTCCCTATTTCTCACACTTTTAAACACAACTGCAGCTTGTAGGGGCCAGAGCCTGGAGCCCTGGAGCACATGAACCTTGCATTTCAAAGCAAGCGCATCAAAGATCACCTCAGTTCACTTTTATCATTCTTACTAGTCCTTTTCTGGTGTTACTTGCCTTATTCAATCTGCTCTTCCTCCGCTCCTCTGACCCCAACACCAGCACCTGCTCCATCTCCACTGCAGTTTTCAGTCTGGGGGGGCACTCGGTTCAGTCCCAGGGGGGTCACTGAGCCACAATGTGCTCAAACCCACCAGACGAGTTTCTCAAAAGCCTCAGTGCTGTCACAGACACCTCAGAGCAGGCTCGCTTAATTATTAAACTGAGCTACTTGCTGCTGTTAACTGTTTTGTTTCAAATCTTTAATGACCATAAGGGTGTATGGAGCCTACAATTGCTCTTCCCTTGGTATTTGATTAGATGCTCCACCAGGAGGACAATGAATCCATTTTATCCTCTTTTTCCCCTCTCACAACACGACAGAAAAACTGATGGAACAGTTAATATGCTGATATCCAATCTGGGAGTGACTTTCACAGAAAGTGGACATAGAATCACAGAATCACCAGAGTGGAAGAGACCCACTGGATCATCAAGTCCAACCATTCCTATCAAAATGAACTTTTTCTTAAGGACTATAAATTAATTTTTTTTTACTGTAGCATTCCCAACAGCATCTGCATTTGGCAGGAATTTACCCCAAAGATGCTCAGACCTCCACCACAGGCTGTGTTCTTACACCCCTGGAGGCTCCTGCACAGTCAGAGGTGGAAGAGAGCGCAGAGGCCTCACACAGGGTTATTATTTAGCCCATGGAGACCCATGTGCCTCCCCTGGGAAGGCCCAGCTGAGCCCACATGTGAGAGCATCACCCCCATGCCCACCTCTGCCCCTCTATTCAAACCCAGATGGTTTTTGATGGAACCACCAGAAGCGAGACGGGCTGCTGGGCTCCTGCACTGGTACAAACGCCTCCATGGAAGTTTCCACTGAAATTCAGAGGAAGGTCACCACTGCTAATAGGTTTAATAAGTGACCGTGCACCAGTCAAGCCACAGCAGAGTGTGTGCAAGCTCCTACCTCATCCAAAGGGAGGCAAAACAGGCTGGCGTGCTCCTCCTCAGCCTCAATCCAGCACAAAGTCACAGACAATCGACCTTCAGGAACATTCTGGAGCTCTGACCAGCAGGGGAGGCAGCTGGTTTATTCACAGACCAAGCCCCAGGGTCTCAGCTGCACAGAGCCAATGGCTACAGGAACCCAACAAAAATTAACCCTCAGCTCAGGAACCCCCAGCCGCCTACATTCAGTTTACTAATTAGCTGGAATTACACCACAAACAAGCTCAGAAGAGTAAAGTTGCAGGAATTCCCAGACAAACAGCCTTACCAAAGAGCATGCAGCTCAAGGATGATGGTTCGAACACAGCAGCCTGAAACGGGGGGATGGAGCAGGTCTGGGGTCCCTCCAGGGAGCCCCTCAGGAGCTGGAGGCTCGGGATCCAGGACTGGAGATGGAACCAGAGATCAGAGCTCAGGGAGAGGCCCCCAGCCCCCAGCTGAGCTTAAATAGGGCTGGAGGCTGATGGGTGTGGGCGGATCCAGGTGAAAACGATCAGGATCATCAGGGCTTTGTGGCCCCCTCGGCCCCCTGGGATTGCTGCCCCCAGCACACTCAGGGTTGCAAACCTCTCAGATCATAGTGAGCAAAAACCATGAGTTATCATCGCTGTTATTCTCTGCAGCGTTCTGTGATCCATCCTGAGGAAATGTTTTATGTAGGAAAAGCTCAGCAGAGCATCCAAGGTTTGTGTCTGCAAAGGGTTGGACTGGGATGAGGAGTTTGTGTGCACAGAAAGTCACAGACAAGGCTTTGCACAGGGAACCAGCTCCCCAAAGGGGCTGAAAGGGAAGCTAGTGGAGAACATTGTCCTTAATAGCCAGAAACAAAAGTCTCTAATGGAATGGTTAAGTGCCACTGGAATCTCTTTATATGAGGGGTAAATACCCTCCCATTACACGCTAAGCACCCTCTTTAGGTGTGATTATCCAACAAAGGGGAGAGCAGCACAGGCTGATGAATGAGCACAGTCTGTATATGTGTGCAAGCAATTTTTTTCCTGTTGAAGGAAATTTCTTCTAAAAAAACATCACCTCAGGCCTCCTGGGTTTCTTTGTTTGCAGTTAGGCATTTGGAGGTGGCGGATTTTAGTGGAAATAAATTCAGAGACAGGCTCAGCATCCTTGCAACATGAAAGGAGACAGAAAAGTAGGTGTGAGCAGTAGCTCTTGGTCACTAGGTGGAAGTGTGGAGCCACTGAAGAGCTGTTTGCATATAGAAACAGCTGGAGACTGGCCAAGGTGTCACAGAACCACAGAATCACAGAACCACCAGGTTGGAAAAGACCCACAGGAACATCCAGTCCAACCATTCCCATCAATCACTAACCCATGTCCCTCAGCACCTTGTCCACCTGCACCTTAAACCCCTCCAGGGAAGGTGAGAGCAGGTATCACTGCTCTGTCTGACATCAGATCCATGACTGGTTTCTCTTAATCCCCTGTTCTTGAGGAAAAGGCTATGTGGCAATTATTTCCAGCATTTTCACTCACTAACATATGATTTAAGCCACACAGCTTGCTCTTCATGTCATCTGAATGTATAATATGGGTGGCAGTGTGCTACCCATGGGACTCTGCAGGGCAGCAGCATGGGAGACACTAAATTCCTACAGAACTGGCACCATTTCTTGGATGGAAGAGCTTTGCAGGAGCTCAGCAAGAGCTCCACTCACTCTCCCCCAGCTGTGTCACAGCAGCCACCCCGCGAGAGGAGAGCAGCAGTTGTTGGACACCACATGGCATCTCCCAGCAGAACAGCTGAGGGGAGGATAATGTGGGATAAGGCGAGGTTTGATGATTTTTGCCTGCAGCCCCTCTGGAGCTCCCCTCCTTCCTCCCAGCCCTGTTGGTGCATCCACCACCCCACGCTGACGGCACCAACTTTCCCTGCCTGCTCCTTACCAGAGTCACACATTATCAGGAGAAAACATTTCCAAGAATAGTTTGAATCATAGAATCACAGAATCACCAGGTTGGATGAGACCCACCGGATCATCGAGTCCAACCATTCGAATCAAACACTAAACCATGTCCCTCAGCATCTTGGCCACCCGCACCTTAAACCCCTCCAGGGAAGGTGACTCAACCCCCTCCCTGGGCAGCCTCTGACACTGCCCAATCACCCTTCCTGTGAAAATTTTTTTCCTAATGTCCAGCCTGAACTTCCCCTGATGGAGCTTGAGGCCATTCCCTCTTGTCCTGTCCCCTGTCCCTTGGGAGAAGAGCCCAGCTCCCTCCTCTCCACGACCTCCGCTCAGGTAGTTACAGAGAGCAATGAGGTCTCCCCTCAGCCTCCTCTTCTCCAGGATAAACACCCCCAGCTCTCTCAATCACTCATAAGACTTGTTCTCCAGCCCTTTCACCAGCTTGGGAGTACGCGAGGTGCTGTCTGCTCCTGGTGAGCAGCGTGGGTTCAGTCACTGGGGTTATGAGACTAGGTTTGAGTCTGATAGCAGGGATGTGGCTGCAGGAGCAGGAAAGGGGCCCTACAAGGCTGGTTTGCTAGCAGGGACGTATCCTGGAGGACCAGCGTGTCCTGCAAGGGCAGCGGCAGCACTGGCCGTGCGCTCCGTGCAGATCTCCCGTCAGCTGCTCTTCCTTTCTATTAATACTTCACATTCTGTGTATTGACACAAACTTCCTAGCAACCAGATCACAAGAGAAGGTGCTAAGAAGCCAAACTGATTAATAATAAATCCTGGCCTTTTTTTTTTTTCTTGAGAAGCTTGTTAGCCACCAGCAGGCAGGGTGCTGAGCTGGGATTTCCAAGGGAGCACAGGGGATTTGGACACCTTGCTCTTGTTGAATTTCCCTCTGTCAATCCCAACCTTCCTCCTCCTGACCCGCGGTGTCCAGCTGGGTGAAGCTGCTGCTGGGAAGGTGAGTTGGAACAGTGCAGGAATGCTCAGCAGAGACCTGCAGCTATGAGCCATGCTGGAAGTTTTCCACTGGTGACCACAGCGATTGGGTTTCTTTATTTGTAACCATGATCCAGTGGTCTCCACAGACCAGGTAAATAACTCTCGTTGCTATCAAGTCACACTACGCAGGGTGAACTACACCTACTGCCTCCCCACTTTCTACAGCCCTGAGCATCCTTCACGTGGGTCGACATCACAGCCCTAAGTGTCTGCCCTTGCCGAGCTGCTGTGCTCAGCCCTGGGTTTGCTAGAACAGGCTGAGCTGCTCGTTGTGGTGAGAACCAGGCCCTTTTCATCACGGCTCTAGCAGCAGGAGCAAGGCTGAGATGAGCTGGCTTGAGAGTTTAGGTGCACCTTGTAGTGTAAAATAATGCATAGAAAGGTGCGTCTTTCCTTCCAAGCGTCGGTGTTCCCAAGTCACGGATCACTCACATCTGTTTGCTCACAGGCAGGACAAGAACAGTCGTCCAGAGCTGTGCAGAGGGATTTCAAAGCAGCGTGTGGCTCTGCTACATTCAATCTTTTATTAAACACCTTAGCACAGAAATCTGAGTATAGGAAAGCACGAATACCGGGTTCATGAACATTTCCCAAGTCAGAACAAGGGAGAAGGCCCTGGCAGGTCAGGAATGACATTTTGATACACTTAACCTTAATCCTCCAGCATTTTAGGCACTAGGTTACCATCTCCCCAGCCAAGCTGCTCTGGTGCCCACCACGATTTACAGGCAGGTGGGGTGGGGAAGGCAGAGAAAATTAACATGAACATCACCTCCGCTGGTCTAGGGAAGATGATAAGAATTTTGCAAAAGATGATTGAAAATCAACTAAGGAGATGAAAAGGCAAAGGTATCGTTTGTATTTATTGGGCAGATAGAATAGAATCATAGAACAACCAGGTTGGAAGGGACCCACCGGATCATCGAGTCCAACCATTCAATCCTTTCAGCTTTCCCTTTATTGCTGCTCCTTTGCGCTAAAACAAAAAAGCGTTTTGTTTCCTGTTATAGTGTTCATATAATCAGTTTTTCAGATTTTAAAACCTTTTATTGCCACTACTTCTATTTACATTTTCAGCCTGTAACCGAGCTGCTTGTCGTGCCTGGTTCATTTTTCTAACCAATATGAAACAGGTTTAACTCTTTTTGAACAAAAATGCTGGCGATCCCAGGGTCCTGTCTGCGCGTCTTTGCAGGGTCACTTTTCAGTATGATAAAGCTCTGTTGGAATTGTTCCCATAGCTACTCTCGCTGCGTTTTAAACAGGCGATGAACTTCTTAAAATACTAAATTTATTGCCAGTGCAGCTGCTCTAATGAGAGGTTTCGGGCTTCTTTGGTTTCAAGATTGAGTGTGTGGCATGAGCCGCAGAGGGGACGCGAGCGGCCCGGCCGCCTGCCTGTGGCAGATGCTGAATGTGGGGGATGCACAAGGCAAGTGAGGCAGGAGAATCCGGCACCTTGTTAGGGATGAGCCTGTTGCACCCTCGGTCTTCTCTCCAGCCCGCAGAGGATGCTCCTTTGCTATTGTGGGACCTGCAAGACACATGGGATGACTGGGGAGGCAGATGGCCAAGGCTGCCTTCCAGTCCCATCATGGCCTTGAAATCCTTCTAAATCAAAAGTACAGCTGCAACGGGAAAATGCAGCTTCAAATAAAGCACTGACGGCATTTGTAGTGTGAAAAAACATCCTGGTATCAAGGTCTTCCCTGAGATTTTCCTCTGCTGGACTGCTGATTGACACCATCTCATTCACACCTCCCACCAAGCAGGGCTCTATTTCAGCATGAGGGATTGTCCCTCCTTCAGTCTCTGCCTTACAGGGCTTTTCATCATGAATAGAATCCAAGAAAGGCTACAGCTCCGTTGTGTTGAGTGCTCTGTAACCACATAACACAAGAGTCTCTAGCTTTAAAAGCTTTTAATTTAAGCAGGAGCAAAGAAACACAATCCCACATGGCTGTGGGAAAAGATACCTGGCACAGATTCTGCAACCTATGCGATAACGTCCCCAGAAGAGAATTGCACAGACCTCAGAGGCAACATTGCCGGCTGAAATCAAGAGGTGCCTCTTTGATGGCAGAAATCTCGCAGGGAAGCCCAGGGAGGCACTTCTGCAGCCTGAAGCCGTGGCATTTGCCTAAATAAACAGCCGGTACTGGATTGGGTTTCCAAATCAAACTGCAACCCTGCACCTACTGGGCTTCATCCATCATTAGCCTTTCATTAGGAAGCTTGTTCTTGGCCTGGTCCCCAGTTCTCAGAGGAGCGATTCAGCCAGACACGGACCCCACCGCTGCCTCCAGCAGTCTCTCCTGCCCATCCCGACCCTTGTGGCAAGGAGAATGCCCATTTGTTTCTTGCGTTAATACTAAATTCCTTCTCTTAGATGAGTTTTCGTTCTACGGGCTGCCCCTGCCCCTCCGTCCCTGCTGCCCATGTCTAAGCAGGGGCGACAGGTGGGACAGCTGACCCTGCGGAATGAAAGGAGAGCACAGTTTTGCTCCCGTCACCCCTCTCTCGCAGCCTGTGGCTGCTGTCAGTGAGCCCCAATCCCCCCCGGGAGCGGGGATTTGTGGGCATTAGTCACATGAAAGGGAAGAGCCTGCAGCAGGCAGCTCCTGGCCTTGGCTGCACCTCCTGGTGAGGGGACGGCTCGCACAGCTCTCCGCAGGCTGGAATCATGGAACACTGGAACTTCTCATTGTTCATACAGACTGGCTTCTGTGTAAGATATGACATCAGGAAAGAAAGAAGGACAGAAGGACAGAAGGACGGACAGAAGGAAGGACAGAATGAGAGAAAGAAGGAAAGAATGAAAGAAGGAGAGAAAGGAGAGAGACAAAGAAGGAGAGAGAGAAATCAAGAAAGAGAGAAATCGAGATAGAGATAGAGAGGAAGGAAGGAAGGAAGGAAGGAGAGGAAGGTAGACAGGCAGGCAGGGCTCAGGGTTCAGTTTTTAAGCCCCGACAGGCTGGTCGTTGCCCAGCACACCTGCTGTTGTTAGTGCTGTGATTCTTAATTTGTTTTCTCATTCAAAACTAGTTCTTTTTCATTCTGGTTTTCTCCTTCTGTCTGTAGGGTCTTCATGAACTGCCTGAAGCCAGCAAGAACCATTTCATAGAATCATAGACCAACCAGGTTGGAAGAAACCCACTGGATCATCGAGTTCAACCATTCCCATCAGTCACTAACCCATGTCCCTCAGCACCTCGTCCACCCGGCCCTTAAACCCCTCCAGGTTCTTATTCTCAGGGAGGGGTGCTGGTTCAGTCCAGCCAGATGCACTTCAGGCAGTCGTGTCTTGCGTTTTCCAGCGCTGAGTGTGTGTGTACAAGGCGTACGGTCTTTAAAAATAAAAGTGCCAGTGTTCCCACCATCAACCCTTTATCCACCTGTTCCTCTCTCAGCCCAGACGTGTGCACCTCTGACCCCGTGCGGGACCGAGGGGCTTGCCAGGCTGTGCCCCCCAGCCCTCACCCCCCATTCCCTGTGGCAGCTGCGTAAACCTCCAGGGCAACAGCTGGGGACCAGGAACGCTGCCCCCAGCCCAGGGGGCGAGATGCAGCAAAGGGCATCTGCAAGGGCTCCAAATCATGAGCCCAATGGTAGGAGCTTAATATTTCAGTCACTCAACCTTCGGTGTGATCCCAATTTAAACCTCATGCCCAGAAATCCAGCTCAATTAGCTTTCTCGACCTGTTCTCACCATGGGGTGTTAATTTGGTAACTGCCTGCCCTGAGGGACTCTGGCCTGGGGTTTGGGCTTGGGGATCTGCTCAGCCGCGCTGAGACCCCAGAGGGCTCCTAAGGAACCCTGGCACTTGCTCTCCCAGCTGCAAAGATGGACAGGGGAGAATGTGATGAGATAAACTCTTCTCAAGAGTGCTGGACGAAGCTCTGGAATCACTTGGAACTTGGAGGAAGTTTTTTTTTTGTCCTCTGGCAGTCAGGGGCAGAAAATGTCTCACCCTGAATTCAGAAATGATGCAGAGGGTGATGCGACCCATATGTGTGTGACTGCCTGTCTGCAGGCTATTTCCCAAAAGCCTGACACTACATCCTAAGGCATCACTTGTTTTGTACTATCTAAATATGCACCAGGACTCAGCAGTGCTCCTCCAGGATCCTTCGTCCTGCCTGGAAGGCAGACGGAGCTGCACTGCACGGAAAGACATCCCTCTACTCAGAAGGAAGCAGGAATCCACTGCTCCTATTCTAAAGCAAATAAATAAAGGTGCTCACAAAACATCAAGGTTAGCAGGGTCCTACAGGTCAGTGGTTTTCTGGCTTAGGCAATAGCTGAAATGAGTCCTTGGGACACAGGGGAGCAGCCTCCCTGTGCTCCCGACCTCCATCAGGTAAGACAAGCAAAGAAAGTAAGACTCTTGCCTTCCCAGCAGTCTGGCCTGACCCACCTTTCCTGGCCTCAGGAATCTCTCTCCTCAATTCCTTCCTAAAAGTAGCTGGAGACCAAAAGTGGCAACGCCACTAATTCAGACTAAAAGGTGGATCTCCCAGGCTCACCAGGCAGCTCTGTCCTAGACTTGAGGGAACCCCGAGTGATTCACCTGAGCTCTTCAGGGTCACTGTCAGTGAGGATAACAGCAGGAATCATATGAGATTGATGACATCTTGGATTCTCAGATAATGAGTCTTTAAAGACAATAAATATCTCATTGGCTGTTTTCCTCTCAGACGTCCAGCACCCAAAGCAGGTAACACTTTCAATGTGTTTCAAATTCCTTAACTTGGGTAACCCCTAATTCAGGAGAGAAGGACCACTCACCACATGAGTTACTGATGTCACTGCGAGGAGCTGAAGCCCTCTGTCCTCTCTGCTCTGTTCAGATGCCTCCAAACCAAACTCAAGCACAACCAGTTCAGGAAATTCCAAGGTTCAAAAGACTTTGTTAGGAGATTCATTGAATGTTGGGTGTAAACCAGGCTACTTCGTGGCTTTTTTCCTGGACATTAGTGTCCCTCCTGTCCCCTGGCAATTGCGCGAGGGACTGTTGGGGTGGCAGCTCTGATTGCCGGCACTGGACTCACAATATCTGTTGGCAGTCACTGCATAGGGCCAAGCCTGAAGGGGTCAGCAACCTGATCAACAAACCCAATCATGCTCCAAATCAAGCAGAGACACTAAGACTGGGTATCTCCCAGTGACAGAGGACTTAATCTCTACATCTAAACCAAAAGCATTTCAGGTTTAAACAGTCTTTTTTTTTCTAAAGTCCAGAATCATAGAATAACCAGGTTGGAAGAGACCCACTGGATCATCGGGCCCAACCATTGCCACCAATCTCTAACCCATGTCCCTCAGCACCTCGTCCACCTGCACCTTAAACACCTCCGGGGAAGGTGAGTCAACCCCCTCCCTGGGCAGCCTGTTCCAGTGCCTAATAACCTTTTCTGTGAAGAATGTTTTCCTTATGCAGAACCTGAACCTCCCCTGGTGGAGCTTGAGGGCAACCTTCCCCCTCCCTTCCCCGTCACCTACCCTAGCAGGCAGCGTGCAGGCACACGCACCCCCCTCCAACCCTCTCCAGCTCCATCAGCTGTCCCGCATTCCTGCAGGACTCCCAGAGCTGGCAGCTCTGGACATCTGCTCTTTTCCACCCCCGCAAATATGCAAGCAGGTGCAAGGCACCACGACTTTCCTTGTTCCTGGCCACTTCTCCCCAGGCAGCACAGACGAAGGCGCAGCCAGAGGGGCAGACGATCTGTTCCGCTCCACCCTCTTTGCATCCCTCTGAGGAAGGTACAGAAAGAAAAGCCAATCTCTTCAGCACCGTTGAAGAAAAGCCATAAAATATGAATCTTGTGTGTCTGAATACGGTTCCTCCCTACTTTGCTCTGACAGGGACTTTACACCAATGATAAAAATGAGAGAAGTCCGTGGCTCCTGATGCACTGCGGCACGTGGCTACAGAGCTGTGTCTGGCGCATGTGCAGTGAAGCTACGGAACACGGGGCAGAACAAATGGAATCTCCACCACTATCACACTAAAAGAACCCGTGATAAAGGGATTCTGAAGAATAACAGTTGCTAGCGAAGACCAAGATAGAAAAAAATCCAGCAAGTTTTTCTTCTATCTGAACATTTGTGAAAAGCTCCAACATTCACAAACCCTTTCAAGGATCAGATCTGCCCTGTCAGTCATCTGTTATTGAATAGCTGTCCTACACTGGAAGGAGAACCAGAGAAACAACTAGGTGCTCTCTCCATACAGAGGGTTTAGGTAGGTCTTTTGTATTAATAATTCAACATAATTTTAATAGCGATGGTTACGCTCTTCTCATCCCTATCGAGACCAGTCACCTTACACGGAAACAACTCTCTTCTTGGTTAATGCAACAGTGGTTCAAACGCTGCAGGAGGAACAGTTGCCAGAGAAGTTTACAGTCGTTCGCATAATTGTATCAATTATTTTGTGAATGGTAATCAGCATGGAGCACTGTAAAAACTGGTTTTATCCCCATCCTAATGGGCCTTTAAGTACTGAATGAAAATAAAATAGAAATGAAGTGTATGTAGTTTGGGTAGTTTATGGCAGGTGGGATCTGACGACTTGTACACGGTTGTGGATTCAGTCAAAATAAACCTGGTTACATCCTTTTTTAAAAAATCAGGGGCCATGTTTGTGCCATCTGTGACCGGAGCAGCGCGATGCATTTCCCTAAGTTCTTATCTTAGTTTCACACTTTTGCTCCCTTTTTCTTTTTCTGTTTTGGCCTTAGGTTGGAATTTGGAAACATCTTCAGCTTCCTCAGAGCAAAAGAAGCAAATCGCAGACTAAACCTGTCCTCCTCACCAGGCTCCTGTGAGACCTAAACCAAAATACCCATTGAAAGGATATAGCATTTTTCCCCCCCTTTTCTCCCACATTCTTCATCTTTTTTTTGCTGTAATTTTTCTTCTGTGGAGAAAAATACTTACACATTGTGCTCAGCTTTTTTTAGCAGGGAAAGTTTTTCCTGTTAAAAGCAAAGCGACCGTATAAACCCTGCAGTGACTGCCAGAGGCTCACTCACCTGGGATAAAACAAGTAGCAGAATGGGGAGATAAACCAGGCTCTGTGGATAAAGACATTCTGTGTTAAGACTGTCTGAGAGAGCAAATTAGACAGGACCAGGCAACGCCACTGAGGGCTGGAACTTGGTCCTCACTGCAGGCACATCCTCAGGGTGGTTTTGGCTGCGGCACCTGCTCTCTCCCATCAGCATCCAGGCACAGTTTAGGAGTTTGCATGGGATAGGACACATCCCAACAGGCAGTTGGATGCAGCAACCCTGCTTTGGAGGTCAAGAGGCTCTAATAATACCAATCCAGGCCGTTTGGCGTTGGGGCCAGGGAATCATGCCAGTCACATTTAATTTAATGGTTTAGGAGTAAAGGGCATGATTTTTTTAAGCCACTTGCTGTGCTATGAAATCCTCCCAAAACTTGTGTATGTCGTCCCCTGCCTCAGTTTCCCAGCCATAAGCACCATTCGGACGGCATTTCCCTCTCCCGGGGCAGGATGGGGCCGTAAGAGGCACCCGGTGGCACTCAGACACCCCATTAATTTTATCTGCCAGACAAGACTGTGGTTAAAACCTCTCTGCAAACACCCACCCACACAAAATAAATCACTTCCAGCCTCCCAGGGATGTTGTTTCCTACACAGCACTGATGGCGAAGAAAAGAAGAGGCAATTAGAATAACTGGAATAATTATAAAGACACAGGGGAGGGCAGGACCCAGGGAACGGTCCATATTCCCAGTTGAACCAGTGTGACCTGTGGAACTGGCTGGGATCAGCCCCTGTTGTCCAACCCCAATGTCTGCAAAGGCCCAACTCCTCTTGTCGTGCCAACTGCCTCTGTTGTTATCCAAGGAGCCCCTCCAGGATTTCAGACCAGCTCCAGCTCCCTGCTCTTCCCCCAGCAGCCCTCCAGCCGTTCAAATATCAAACTGACGGGCTTGCAATAGAAGCCTCTACTCTCAGAAAACTTTGTGGGTGGTTTTCTTTTACGAGACCGAGCGGCAGCATCGGAAAAGGGGTAAAATGAAGACGTGTCCTCCCGGCACAGGACAGCTGAAGCGGTGCCGCTGGGTGCGCTGCTGTCAGTGGGGTGATTGAGGTGGACAGGAGGGACTGGAGAGGCCACAGGCTGTAAAGGACACGGGCAGGTGGGAGGACGGGGCGATGCGGTGGGCTGGCCCGGGGAGCAGGGGCTACAAAAGGGACTGTGCCAGCCTGCCAGGGCAGGGACCACGCGGGGAGGGCAGGCAGGCGTCTTCGGGGAGAGCAAGGCAGGGCAGGGAAGAGAGCCAAGGAAGATGCATGTGGAGAGCCAACAGAGCCGATGCCAGGGTGAACAACTGTGAGCAGTGGAGCCAGGGAGAGAGTTGTGAGGATGCTGATGCAAGGTGGGGGGAAGCAGCGCAGGCAGCAGAAAAGTGAGTGAGGAGAGGGGAATTCAATAGGATTGTCACTAGGGAGGAGGAAAAAGTGGAGGCAGCACTATAGAGGAGAGGGGGAATTGCCCATCTCCCCAGACACTCGTGCATGCACAGAGGGCTGAACAGCAGAGTGGCTTCAAGTGTGGTTTTATCCTCAGCCTTTGGAAGAGACTCTTCAGCATCCCCAGGCATAGGCTGCTTGCTGGGCAGCATTTCTTACAGCAGCTTCTGCTGCCCTGAGGAAACCTTGAAGAGAAGGAAAATAACCCGTTGTGGAAGATGCCAGCCCAGACAGAGGCCCTTCGGTGCTGCTGGGAGAGGAGGAGGAGACCAACAGCTTCTTTGCTGAAGGTAATGTCTGAAATTTACTTTTATTTTAATGCAATGTCTCCTGTGATGTGAATTGCTGGTCTATTTGGCCAAGCCTAGAGAGCCCAGGCGAGAGCGCCAGTGTCACGCGTTTAAGGTTGTGTGAAGCATCCTAAGGGAAAATAAGGATCTTGGGGCAGGGCAGGGGATGCCGAGGATGGAAAAGGGAAGGGTGGTGAGATGGTGTCCCCGTGGTGCCAACAGGACCCCAGAGTCACTGGAAGTTCCCAGGGACCAGATCACACTGCCTGGTTGTGGCCCATTGCGATGGCTTTGAAGCATCTCTTCAAAGTGCGTGTGCTCATGTTCGTAGCTGCAGGCAGACAAAACCAAGGGATGTGTTTGATTTTCAAGAATATCTTCAAATAAAGGGTTTGGTTCACAAGGGCAGAAGGGTTGGCGTTTGGTGCCCTTTTGGCCAGATCTCTCAGCCCCCCAGTGACCCAGGGGGTGCAGGGAAAGTGGAGGAGGGTGCGTAGGATCTCGACCAGCCAGCATGGGCTGCAGGCTCAGTGTCATCTCTTTGGAAGCCACAGATTGCTCCTGAGGAGCTTCCTGATGCCCAGGTCTGCCCTTGCAGGGAAGCGACCTTCTGATTTTAATTCTTACTGTGAAGTGAGTGGTTACCTGCACGTTTCCACCGGTGCCTCCCTGTCCACCAAAACCAGCGGTGAGACTCGGCTGCCTCCGCACTGGGTTGGATCTATTTATCACTACAGAATCCTCATTAGACTACAAAGAGCTTTCTCCTTTACACAAGCATAGGTACAGACATGCCTAGGTCCAAATTCACCCCTTCTGCTCTAAGACCCTTTAAGAGAGGGGCCGAAGTGAACAGCAGAGTCAACCCTGGCTCCTTCTGGAGTCGACAGAGAGAGGTGGCTCCCTCTTGATACACTCCTGGGTCCTCACCGTGGGTCCTTGCCCCACAAGGATGACAGTTCCTTGTATTCCCAGCCTGCTAGAAGTACTGGTTNTCTGCTCTAAGACCCTTTAAGAGAAGAGCCTAAGTGAAGGGCACAGTCAACCCTGGCTCCTTCTGGGAGCCATTTTAACTGGGAATGCAGGTCTGAAGCTGCCAAGAGCCCAGAGTGGGTTTATCCTCCTCCAGGTTCAGCACATCCTCCCAGCTCCCTGCCCTTGGACCACATGGAGGGGAACTAACCAAAAGAGATATAAAAGGGCACTGTCCTCTTCCCCAGGGCTGTACCCTTCACTCTCAGTCTCAGGGCACAGACCCTGGACTTCAGGAAAATGCTCCAAGCTGGGGAGGTGCTCATCATGTGAGATGACCAAAAAATCTCCAGCTAAACAGTCTTGGATGCAGAAAAGACAAGGGAGATTCCCCACTTTTTCATGCCAATAGCAAAAATTCTCCCAGCTTCTCAAGGGACAGTGGCCTAAACTGCTTTATGCTCTAACTTTGCTTTCATTCAAGAGAAAAGGAAAGCTAAGGGGCAAGGGGGGTCATGCTAGATCTATATGGATGATGCTACAGGCTCTCCAGTTTGTCCCAGGCAAAGGATTTTATCTCTGTGCCTGTTTCCCCACTTGCAATCTGAGAATATTGGCAAACAGGCTTTGCTCAGGGGCAATTATTCTGCTCTGGTGCAGAAGATCAGACTNGAGAGTGGGGAGGTCCTGGCCCAGGTTGCCCAGTGCAGGGGTGGCTGCCCCATCCCTGGAGATGCTGAAGGGCAGGTTGGATGGGGCTGGGAGCCCCTTCCCAAGACATTAAATATCAGCAACCAGATGTCTCAGAGGATCTCACAGAGCCCTTATGCCCCATAACTTCAAGCAGAGAACTCCATACTATATTTTATGCCCCAAACTCAATAAACTCTGAGACACCTTCATGCAACCCCAGCAAAGCTTGAACAACGCGGGCATCTGAAACAGCCCCAAACCCCAAGTGCTGAAACCTGGCCAGGTAGAGGCTGAGTTCTGCTGACACCTGCAAACTTGCTTTACTGAATGTTCCACCTCCCAGAAGCTGTGGTTTTAGACCAAACTAACTAGCCCTGCTCCACAAATGTGCCCTCAGGCAATCAGCTTGGCTCCCAAGGCTAGAGTGTTAACTGATTTGCCCACAATCACACAGGAAAATTATAAGCGAGGCAGGAAAAGGCTGTACATGAGGTATTGCCTTGTGCAAGGTGCTTTTTGATGTGTGTAAGGAAACAAAGAGTCAGTAAGTTCCACCCATGCAGAGAGGGATGGACTATTCAGAAGGAATAGGGAGAGGAACAAGCACAACTTTTAGCTTCCAGGATGGTTTCCCCCTCCCTCCTTTCAGTCAGTGGAATGAATCTTATTTACTCCTCTCCTCTGTACGGCTGTCACATCAACACACCTCACTGAGCGTGTAGACAGGCAAGTGAAAGGCTAAGCAGCCTCCAGCCTTCCAGTGACAACTGCTCCCAGGGAAGCATTCATCTTGCTTCAGGGTGGAAAAAGAAACTTGACGAGGAGCCCAGGCGAGTGAGTGCCTGAATGCCAGGAGTGTTGGAGAGCCTGTTCCAGGGGTATCGCCTCCCATCTCATCCTTAGTGACAAACTATCCCGGTGACAGCGACCCTGGGAGGACAGCTGCCCCGTTCTTTCCTCCTTCTCTTCCTCGCACCAGGCAGGGACAGATGTGGCTCTGGATGCATCTCAGATGATTGGGTTACTCCATAAGTCATGATCTGCTGGCTCTTAGTTTACATATCTGCTGCTCACAATGAATATAATGTTCTTGGCTAGTCAAAAAGAAAGATACTGGCTCTGAATGGATGCTTTTATATCCTATTGGCTTCCCTCACTGCAGGCTTTTAGTGCCATTCTTGTCAATCTTTTGCACTCAGGTACGTGCCCCATTCAGCTTCTTCACTTCTAGTATTTTATCTATAATTTCCCAACCTGTGGTTCCTCAGAAGTCACAGGATTTAATACAAATCTTGCTTGGGTTAGATTATAGCATCTTCAATCAATTTTCCATTTATACCTAGATAAGATTTTTAAATCCCAGTCCACAGATTATACCAGAATAGTGGACATAAATGAGGAATATTTCATAGACTGAGAAACAATGAGGTGTTTGTATGCAAGATGTGAAAAATGAGTAAGGTAAGATACTGGGGGAAGATGCAAAAGGGAAATCTGCTGAAGCAGCATCATGCAGGAGAACATCTCTGCCCTGGGGAAGGATGGAGAATCCAGATGGCACAGAGAGCAACTCTGACCCAACCTCTGAAACAGGCAATGAAATGCACAGGGAGGCTCCCTTGGTCCAGGCAGGTGTGCAGCCTCTGAGGAGCACATGGAGGGCTGCTCCGGAGTCTGGAGTCTGCACGTGGCCACCAGCCTCTCACCAGGGTCTGCCTTCAGAGAGCCCTTCTGTTTCCTTCAAACCTGGGGTTATCCCAACTTTGATTAGTGCTTTTCAGCGTCTGAGATCATTCCTTAGTCTTTTGGCTCTTTTGGAAGTGAAGATACGGGATGAAA